>JAYEVI010000499.1:0-102574 GCA_036346575.1 Dendrocalamus sinicus | reverse complement strand
TATTCGCTCTATATCTGTATTCGATATTATTCATATTTGTATTCGTATTCGTATCCGAGGTATTTGTACCCATATCCGCATCCGAGAGAAAAATAAAAACAAATATGGTAAAGACATTATCCGTCCGTATTCGATCCGTTTGCATCCCTACCGACAGCCTTCGGCCGACCTCCCCAAACTGTGTTACAAGTACAAGCAACTCATTTTCCTCTTGCGATTTTGTGAGACTTTCTTCGATCTGCTCCTTGACACTGTCCCTGACGTCAGCTGGCCCTCATTCTCTAGGCCACGCACAAGACTCTAGCAACAGAGCTGCTCGCGGCTCGGCTGGCGCTGCCACGGACATGTCTTTGGGTCCGACCCCTCCTGACGCCGCTGCTTCGGAGTCCCACGGCTCGTTGTGGCAGACTTCGTGCCCCGTCTAGACTCTAGAGGCACTAAGAGGTTTGCAAGGGGTTGTGGACTACGTGGACACGGTCTTGGACCGGTGCGCGCTACCTTCGTGCAATTTAGAGCACCTGGAGAGTGCCTTGAGGCCACGGAGATGAAGGCATTGAAGTCCATTTGCCACCCCGACCACCTCAGGGTACTGCCGCCCTCTACTCAGTGGTAGAACCATCGCCGCATCAAGCTCGACTCCCACTTCGTCCTCATCGAATTCGCTAGGAACACTTTGTGCAAGTGGATTAAAGGACGAAGTTGACGCTGCCAAAGTTGGAATATTCGCCCTTCATGAGCTTCTTCGACTGGCAGCGAGCGTCGTGCAGCAACGCGTATAGCGGGGGGCTAGGCCAAACCGTCTCCGCCTGGGAGGCCCAGCAGTATACCGCCAGCCGGACAATGGCGTTAGGCATCAGCTTAGCCAGCTCCAGCCCATAGAGCATCAGCACCTCGCCAACGAACATTGCCGTCGGAAACTGGAGACCATCGTCAAAGTACGCGGCGAACACGACCGTCTCCACCTCAGAGGGGTGGGGCTCCACCTCACCAGCGGCTGGTAGGCAGATCGACTCGTGATCCATGATCTTGCCATCACGAACCAGCGATTGAATCAGACTTCGGTTGCCAGGCTTCGTCCTAGCACGTTGGTGCACACACCGTGCACCTTCTTTGCTACATTCTAGCGTTTGTTGGTTGTCGATGAATCTCGATCGATTAGCTCATATTCCACCTCCGTCGCCGATGAGCCTCGGTGGCTAGACATGCTGCTGCGACTTGACGACGCACCTCAACCGCTGCGACGACAGCGAGGGTCATTTCCACGAGCCATTAGTCCAACACAGAGGACCAACGGCAGTGGATCTGACGGAATGGGGTGCGAGCAAAAGCAACTCAGATGGCTGAGGCAGCAAGAACGGCACTGCGAGAGGCGAAACAAAGAAGATTAGCAGAGATGTGTCTTTTCGCCCAGCGCGCCGTGCTTTAAAGGTGCATGCCTTTTTCAGGCGACTCTTTGGAACTCGCGCTGGGGCGTGCAGCGGTGTGCTAGAAGCTAGTCGAAAGGTAGCACGTGTCCCTTGTCATGCCAGCCATGTTTAAACGCGATCCCCCAAGACCGGAAGTATGCAGCCCACAGGACTGGATGCCACTCCTCTGCCAGGACGGAGGGGATAAAAGGCCTACGTGACATGGTTTCGGTCTGTTCGAGATGAAACCCTTCATTATGAGACATTCCTGTTGTAGGGATGGCTCTCTACCGTATCTGTTTGGCCTGTTGAGCTGAAAGGTTCAGTGAAGGATATAAAAGATGTGAATACCCTTGTAATAGTACCTTAGGGTGGAGGTGTGATTGTAATAAGATCTTGTGATCATGTATAAATATCCTCCTAGGGGAAGCAGGGAAAGGAGATCGTTTGATCTGTATCCATAATAGATAGTATCCTTACCTCTGCACTTGAGATCACGACAACAATCTGAACAAAGCAATACAGCGTGCATAGGAAAACAGATAACTGTAGATAAACATCAATACATCACACCAAATCGGTCAAGGGAACGCAGCATGTACAAATCGCGACGAACTACCGTCTATAGCATCGTATCGGCCCGGGACGGCAGCCTCTTGAAGAAGTTGCCCGCGGCCGATGGCATCCGGCTCCGGAACCGCGGGTGGCGGAGCACGTACAGCCCGGCGACGAGCGCCACAACCCGGAACGGCGCGACGTAGAGCACGACGGCGGCAACGAGGCAGAGCACCGTGAACAGCGCCGTGGCCCTCGGGTCCCTCCACGCAAGCAGCGACCGCACCCGCTCGCCCTGCGTCGCCACATCCCCGACCACCGTCTGGATCCGCCCGGCCACGCTCCGCAGCCGGTCGTACCGCACGCGCACCACGTCGTTCGGCCTCGACGTCGGGAACGTATCCAGCTCCTCGTCGAGCACGTCGGGGTGGGTCACCTCCGCGCAGGAGAGCCTCACGTCCATGTGCGGCGGGCGGCGCGGCCGGCGCCGGTAGTTCCAGACGCCGATCATGGACATGTACAGGAACATGGTCGGCAGGATGAGCTCCGGGAAGCACATGAGGGTGACGAAGAGCAGGTGCACGAGGATGGTCGTCACCGGGTTCCTCCAGTGGCACACGTCGGCAAGCCACCGCACCGTGCTGGCCGCGCCGGACAGCAGCGCCGTGACCCGGAAGAAGTTGGCCTTGCTCCGCCGCATGCTCCACATGTGCGAGTCCGCGTCAAGCATGTACTCCACGACCTCCCGACGCAGCGGCGGCTCGGCCCGGTTCAGCCGTGCCGCCACGATGCTCATCGCCTGCAGCCGGAGCCCATCGAGCTGCAGGATGGTAAATGGCTGGATGTAGTGCATCTTGGGGAGGAGGGGTTGGCCGTAGAGGTACAAGACGCTGGAGAGAGAGAGGCAGGTGAGGCGCACGGCGAGGCAGAGCTCGCCGTTCTTGCGCACGCCGGACGGGTGCAGCACGACGAGCGGGTGCGCATTGGTGTACACCTTGTCCATTTCCAGCGTCGAGAGGCGTATCCTGACCTTGCCGATCCTCTGGTCCCTGACCGTGCCGTTGCCGCCATTGCTGCCGCCGCCGGCGTTGCCGAGGCGGCAGTTGTCGAACATCGCGAGCGTGAGCACCGTGCACGGGTCGTGCACCTCCCATGTGTACTGCTCGTTCCACCGCGGGCTGCACGAGTTCATGATGGTGCGCGTGCGCACCCACTTCTGCCCGTACTTGGCGACGCAGTACGCGTCGGTCGTGCCCCGCCCGTCAATGGTCTTCATCGGAGCGAGGGCCTGCGCGCCGAGGACGCCGACCTCGAGCACGCCGATGGGCGGGCGCCATAGCTGCCGCGCCGTGGGGCGCGTGTCGCTGGCGTACATGGTCGGCTCGTCCATGACGTGGTACGCGCCCTCGAGGCACGCCCGGAGGTGCACGCGGCCGGCGAAGGTGGCCTCAGGCCGGCGCAGCGGATGCCCAAAGGGTTCCAAGCTGAACCACTGCGACTGGATCGCGCGGTGGTCGAGGCGCTTCTCGAAGAGTGTGAGCGGCAGCACGGCGCGCCCGACGATCTCGTCCTTCCCCGGGTGCACCCGGGCCTCGACGATGAGCACCGCCGGATCGTCGAACGGCTCTGCCACGACGAAAACCAGCTCCTCGTTCCACAGCAGGCTCGTCGGATTCCTCATGGAGCACGGCTTGGTCCTGAGTACCATGCCGCCGATTTGCACCTTGGCGAAGACCTCGGCCGGCCGGCCCTTGTCGCCGACGCCGCCGACACCGGCCGTCACGACGTCCTGAGCCTCGAGCACGCTTATCCGGAGGTGCCACAGCTTCGGCGTCACGTATACCTTCGACCGCGTGCTCTGCACGGCCGCCACGCCATCACCGCTGCGCACCGACGCCGCGTCGGCATGCCATGAGTCCGCGAACGCCTCGTCGGCCTGCGTGCCGACCCACACGGCGAGCATGACCTCGCCGTGCACCATCTTGCCACCGCCACCACCGTCCCGGACGTTCTCGAGGCGGTACCACTGCGGCGCGAGCGGGCTGTCCGGCGGCACGCGCACGGGCACCTCGCCGACGTCGAACGCGACCTTGCCGACGTAGTCGTCGCGCGCGACGGCGTCATTGTCCCTGACGAACACCTCGAGCGCCGTGGCCTGGACGCGCTCCCTCGAGAAGGCGAACACCTGGTTCCACTCCGGGCTCGCCTTCCTCTCGTAGTGCCGTGTCGTGCCGCGGTAGTTACCGAGGCGCACCTCGACGTAGGGGTTGCACCCGCCGGTGACCGCGCTCACGGGGAGCCCGCGCGCCTTGACGACGCGCACGTACAGGTAGTGCATCTGCTCCACGAGATCATAAGCACTCGCCAGCCTCTCGCCGGAGCCAAGGCCCATCCACCCGGCTCCGCCGCCACGTGCACGCGTGCTGCTGCTACTGCCGCCGCCGCCGGCCGGACACTGCTCCCTGACCTGTGGCTGCTGTGGCATTGCGTCCTTGGCCTTGTAGTCATCCACTCTCACTGGTGGCGCCTGTGCATGGAACACATACGGGTACGCCATGACCCGCGACGCCGGCAAACACGGCCACCGACTCACCGTCTCCTCCGGCACGCGGCCTTCGCTGTCAGCGCCCTCCGTGCTCGTGCCCTCCTTTCGGCTCGGCGGTCGGCTTTCCCGTCACCGGCAAGGGCAGGCATGCAATGGTGGCACCATCAACTAGTAGTAGTACTAACTACTAAGCAATGGACTGCACAAGCTTTCTTGCTGTTGCTACTCAGATTCATGCAGAAGCTTGAAGCATTTCTGAATACGGGACTACGAGTTCTGGTGTAGGATAAAAAAAAGTTGGTGTGTGTAACTGCGTCAGTTTCGATAGATACGGAGGTGGAGGGAATAAAGATGAGATCATGTGATGCGAGTCACGGCGAGTTGGTGGGCCGATGCATTTGTTTAGATTTGAATCGGAACTGGAGTCTTGGTGAAGACTCCTGGGATTATTCTCAGGAAACTGCCTGTATCTTCCTTCTACTTTTCTGCTTCGTGTGTCCTGCTTAATTAATTAATTTTATGGAAGGATCTGTATTTGGCTAATGTCTTATCTAATCTCGCTTGTTTCAGAAAAAAAAAAGGGTATATCAAGATTCTGAACTCATGGATTTGTTACTCTTCTCTTGTTGCTCCCCTTTCTGAATTGATTGTAGTTATAAATTAATATCTAAGAGTGCCTTATGTTCTTTGAGCTCATTTTCTTTCAACAGTATAATGGTAACATTTTGGATGGAAGTTCAAAGAATTCTTCAGAATAAATCCTTTGTAATTCTGAAAGATATAAAGCACCGTTAGGTTTTCAAACTGAAATATTTAGCTGTTGCCTAAGCTGGAATATTGTATTCCGAAGTTCCGACAGTAAGCATGAAAAACATATGTTAAACTTTTGTATCTCATAAAATTAGGTCTCTGTTCTTATCTTCTTCTTCTTTTGAAAAATGATCTCACTGTTTTTATTTCCTACAGTATCCAACAATGTGGAATTGTCGGTAGCCAGTAGTCACAAATCAAAAGGTGATTCTTGTTCTCTAATATCGCAGACAAATGTAAACAAAAAACCTTGTTCTCCTAAACCAGAAACATTCTCTCAGCAGTGTTCATATGTGAGAAAGAAGAGGTAGATGTTGACCAAGACTAACGTGGGAGGAAGCAGTTAAGAGAGACTTGAGGGATTAGAATGTATCTAAAGAATTAGTTTTGGATATGAGCGTATGGAAGTTAGTAATCTATGTACCGAAACCATAAGAAAGTTAGGGGCAGTGTTTTAGAATCTCGGTTCAGATAGCAGGATATACAGCTTAATGTTTTAGTATTGTAGGTTTTCAAGACTCTCATCTCTTTGACTTTGAGAAGATTTCATTATTAGTCTACCTTAATTTGTTTGGACAAAGATTTTGTTGTTGTTATTGTTGTTCATATATGAGAAAGCAAGACAAAGGAGCAAGGCGCGTACAGCGTACTTGTTTGAAAAAGCAAAAGCAATTCAGGGGCTTTAGGCGCCAGTGTTCGCTTTAACCAAAGAAGCTCTTTTTTCCCTCTCCTTGGAGCTTTATTCTCCTCGTTGCCATTTAAGTATATTGACCAATGGCAATGGAATAGTATTGTGTGGGCTTATGGCATTTACCTTTGATCACCACCATTGGGCAATCCAAGATCAATGCAGGGTCTACTAGCTCTTTGAGAATTGGAATTTACTTCTTATTTTGCATAGAGCTATTATAATCTCAAGTCTTTTTTGCCTTGTTGGTCCCTTGCTTTCTTGATTCATCCTCGAAATTTCGCCCGATGCCTTCTTTTTTTTCTCCTTTTGCTCATTGCTCTGAGTTGATTACACTTGCTTTACCAAAGGTTGCAAGTTTCCAGTAGTTAAGAAATTGCCAGTGCATCTCAGTACTTATGGAGCAAATCATAAGGCCGACACACTATTATCATTGTGTTGCCAAATGGCGACCAGATAGGGTCTACCATGTGAATCAGAACCGGATCCAATGAACTTCAGAAGTTCAGATTTTACAAAGATTGGCAACGAGCTGTGCTGCTTTCTGTTCTGTTCTTTTCTTGTGTTTTAAGCTATTTTTTGCAATGACTACATGAGAAATTAAATGAGTTGTTGTTTCTACTACTATTCTCTTTTAAATTGTTTTTTGAAGTTGGAAAATCAAATGGGTGTTTTGCAAGCAAGTGATAGCGTGTTGTCGAAAGATGGATGCAGGCAGGAAGGCAAGCAGGTTTTGCTCCTAAGCTACTACACGAGACTAGCTGAGAGAGTGACCCGTGCTACAGTTCCTGAAATCCCGTGCACAACAGACGAACTGAACACTCAGGTGAAACGCCATGCGAGACACATGGAACCCGGTCGGCTTTCCTCGCTGGTGTCATGGAAGTTCTGATGTCTCACGATCGGCAGCAGGTACGCATACAGAATATGAGACGACGAACGGGAAAAAGGAAACCAGATTTATGGTGATCATTTAGGCTTATTTTTTGTGGCTTATAGCTGAAAAACACTGTAGCTGGCTGAAAAAACACTGCAGCTGACAGAAACTTATTTAGCATAATTAAATTTAAAAAATTAAAAAATATAAAAAATATGTTAACCCATTACGTATAATACAAACAAATACGGGAAAAAAAAACTGGTAAAAAAAGCTCAATAAAAAGTCAAAAGTTCAGAAAAAGATGAAATTTATTAATAGTGAAAAATAAGCTGGGGCTAAAAGCTGAAGCCCAATCAATCACACTATGTCAAAGTAAGAGTAAGAGGTATCAACGTACTCAACAGTCGGCAATGGATTAAGCTTTTTGCAGGCTTGCGCTGTTTCTGTTGTCAACAAATTTTCGGGGATGAACGTTTATCACTTCTTTCATTGTGGTTTTACTTTGGGTTCGTAAGTGTATTCTGTCCACTTCATGCCTACATTTGATAATGTAAATATCTGAGGGCTACTGAATTAGCAAAAGAGCTTCGTGCTGCTAAGTGCTCACTTGAGGTCACAATCTCAGAAGTCACAGCAGAAACATTTCGGATACAGCAAAGAATATGGGTTTTTTTTTTTACTGAAGCTTTTGGCTTTTGACTACGGCTTATGGCTTTTAGACTGTTTGTGTGAGAGATTACAAAGTAACAGAAATTCATGTGCGGTTTTTACCGATATAAATGAAGTCAGTACAGTATGTACTACAATTAACTAGTAGACCCTATCTTGAAAAGATACTCCATTTAAAAGCTAGTTACGGTAGAAAAGCTAAAAAACAGCTTTTATGCCAGTCTCAGTGGGAGTTTCATTTGCGTTTAATAGACTGCTACATAGACATTTTTGATGATATAGCAACATTTTTAAGAAGAGAGAGAAGAAGTGAGTTTCATCTAGATAAAACTCTCTTAGCACGATTACCAACTCTATATGAGTCATGAAATTAAATGTCTATGAAACAATAGAATGAAATTATGTATTGAGAATGGATGTTTCATTTCATTTTACATGATGTGGCAGTCTTGGAAACAACGTCATGAAACTCTCCACTGAGAATGGCTTTAGAAGATGAAAAGAACAAGCCCTATATTCTACTGCACACATTCAGGCAATCTTTTTTGCGCTCTATGATGGACCTTATGGCTAAACAACACAAATATAGAAAACATTCGACAATAGAAACTTAGGAATCATGCTCGAGCACCAGTCCTGCATAGGCCTCCTGCAATCTTTTTTGTAGCACCAAAATAATCAGTGCTTGTACAAGTACCAATATAAAAACTGAGACAGGTACCAATGCAATATTCACTATTTCATTGATGTACTTTCCTCTTGCAATTGCAAGTTGCAAGCATAAGACTGGGTAGATCCTTTTAAGTTGTAGCTTTAGCTTTTAACTTAAGATTTTTAAATTCTAACTTTCCGCGAGAAACAATACACAAAGCGAAATAGTCATATATAATTTTAGCCAATATAGCTAAACTTGGTACAATATATCTATAAACCACAACTTAAAAAGACATACCATTTAAAAATTAATTACTGTAACAAGAAATGATAAAGATAAGAGGCATCTTCTATGCTCTATCATCTTACATGGCAACAAAAGAGCTTGATCCGTAAAAAAGTCAAAACATGGATACAGCAGTGGTTTATGGTAATAGTATTATTATTACAGCACAAAACAAGGATTTCCAGAGTTCAGTTGTTCGGGCGAATGCTAGAATACACAGAAGTGTGCATAGTTCTACCTACTGCAGTAGCATGAACCGCTGCCAATGACAGCACACCTGACACTAGAAGCTGCTAATCCTAGGCCCTCAAGCAGAGAACTAAGCCCCATAATCCCAGGTCCTCAAGCAGAGAACCACTAATCCCTGTCTTAACATGCAAGACAACACTGAGCACCATGCATGGTAAGTCTCGGGTTGAAGGGAAGACGGAAGAAGAGCAGCAGCGAGGCTTTGGCTGGTTAGGCTAGCGGCTAAGAAAGCAGCAGACAAGAGGGAATGTGGACAAGTCTGAGATGGACTTTCTCGGTTTCTCCTCTCCCCATTGTGTAGTGGAGTACTCAACTCATCGCATGGACATGAGAGTGCGCCTCTGGATGGCCCTCTTCGAAGGCTGAGCAGCCTTTGGAGTTCGCTTCAGGTTTTTCCTCACCATCTTCTCTATCTGTTCTATTGAGCTGGACAGCTTCTTCTCCATGAGATCAGCAAGGGCTGGATCGATTGTGCTAGATGGAGTTTTCAATGAGCTCTCAGATGGCGAGGAAAACACTTTAAAACTGTCCCCGGCCAAGCTAGGTGCAGGGCTTGCAGCAGTTTGAGTTGAGCCGGAACCAGAAGCAACAACCAGGGAGTCCTGAGCTTCAGTGCAATGAGGAATGTCCTGCTCTGCTTGTACTGGAGTCGTCAAGTTCACACATTGCGGTGATGGCTGAGACCTTTGGCTTCGCTGCTGAGCTGCAGCAATCCTTAAGCGGCTTCTCTCAACAGCCTGCAAGTCATAGTCAGAATAGCAGCAGCTAGCAAGAGAAACACACTGAATGCATAGTTACAGCTAATAGTAATGATATGGAAATAAACTTTTGAATGCCTTAACAGATAAGAGTTAATATAAAAAAAATATGCAACCAAGGCAAGTAGAGCTCAGGAAATACTAAGCATATAAGTTTTATGAAATCCAGATTCAGTGGTAACCATACTATTTATAAACTTTACAGTATAAGATGGTGGGTATGTACTCAGACCTTAACTACTAAAGACAACATTCCGCCAGCAAATGATCATTCAGAATATATTTGGAAATAAGTCCAGCTTGAAGATATATGATTTGAGCAACACTAAAGAAACATTTTAATTTTGAGAAAGTACATTCTGCTGTACATTCTGCCATAATAAGATACAGCACTTTAACTCAGAATGGTAGTATAAAGGTTTTTACTAAATTTACATCTAAGTGGGGCGTGGCAACAGCATAGACTATAAAGCACAATTTACAGCATATTTAACCAATGTAAGCCTCAAGCTGTCAAGCATGACTACAAGAGCATAATACAAAATATACAAATTGTTATAGCAGATGTCATGGAATTTATTTAAGAGCAAAAGGGGCCTACATTTGTAGAATTTTATAGAAGTATACAACAATTTTAGAGAGCTCCATTTTGACTTGGTCAGATCATATTGAAGGAAACCTCAGCAGTTTAGGAAAAATAAACCAAAGAGTGTGCACTAAGAGGTATGCTTCAGCAAAAACAAAATCCTCTTGTACTTACATAACAAAATATCTGAATTAAGTCAATGATCTTGTGAACTGATAATTGAAAGAAAAATTGTTCTAAACAAGTATATTCACAGGTACAGATAAAAGGAATCAAAAACAGGAAAACATAAAGTTAAACAAACCACAACCTCAAAAGGCAGATAGATATGTTTTTTTGTAATGGTGAAGTAGCTTGCACTCCACTTAAAAATAACTGTAGTTTAGACAGGCCCAGGTGACTAGTCCAGTATTCACCTATTCTCAAGGGATTCATCTACCATGGACACTTCAAGGACACAAGGAAGCAGGAAATCTCATTCAGCTGCGTGCTACCTAAAGCAATAGATGGCTAGATCTAAGTCCTTGAATCAAAACAAGGTAATGTTTACGGAGGATCGATGTAGGCATGCAGCACCAAAAGAATCTTTGTACAATACTTCATCTCAATAATGAAAACCCCTAAATCTGACTGTGCCAATCATAAGTGTAAGAGAGTGGAACTCTGTATATAGATTTTGATAATAGGTTACAGGAGATTACAACTATAAATAGGCATGAGTCTAAAGGTTCACAGTGTGAACACTATCTAATGCATGCAGGGCGCATGGATGAGGCCAGAGCCCGAGGGGCATGCACAGGAGTCTAGGAGATAATCATAATTGTTAACATCCCCCCGCAGTCTGAGCATCTGTGCAGCGGACGTTCAGACTGGTTCGAAATTCAGTGAAGAGCGAAGACGGCAGTCCTTTGGTGAAGATGTCAGCATACTGAGATGTTGTTGGAACATGAAGAACGCGGACAGCACCAAGAGCAACAAGCTCCCGAACAAAATGGAGGTCAATCTCGATGTGTTTGGTGCGTTGATGCTGGACTGGATTGGCGGACATGTAGACTGCACTGATATTGTCGCAGTAGACCAATGTAGCACGCTGCAAGGGGGACTGTAATTCGCTGAGAAGTTGACGCAGCCAGGAAGCTTCAGCAACGGCGTTGGCAACAGCCCGATATTCAGCTTCGGCACTTGATCGGGACACTGTGTTTTGGCGCTTGGAGGACCAGGAAATGAGGTTGTCACCAAGGAAGACCGCATAGCCGGAAGTGGACTTGCGAGTGTCCGGACAGCCTGCCCAGTCGGCATCAGAATAGGCAACTAGCTCATGCTGTGTTGTAGGACGAAGTACCAGACCCAAATGAAGAGTGCCGCGAACATACCGAAGAATTCGCTTGAGGGCAGCCAAGTGAGGTTCCCGGGGGTTATGCATGTGGAGACAAATTTGCTGAACAGCATAAGCAATGTCCGGGCGAGTGAATGTGAGGTACTGAAGGGCACCAGCTAGGCTGCGAAAATCAGAGGGGTCCTGAACTGGGTCACCAGTAACTGCAGAGAGCTTTGGATTGGTGTCTACTGGAGTAGAACAAGGTTTGCATTCAGCCATACCAGCCCGATCAAGAATTTCCATCATGTATTGCTGCTGTGATAAGAAGAGGCAGCCATCATGGTGCTGAACTTCCATTCCAAGAAAGTGGTGCAGCTTGCCAAGGTCCTTCATGCTGAATTCTTGCTGTAGAGCAGAGATGATGTGATGAAGGACAGCCGTGGATGAGGCAGTGAGCACGATGTCGTCCACATAGATGAGTAAGTATGCTGTGTCGCTGCCATGATGGTAGACAAATAGAGAGGTGTCTGCCTTTGTATTCACAAAACCAAGAGATAAAATGAAGGTGGTGAAGCGACTGTACCATGCCCGAGGAGCCTGTTTGAGGCCATAGAGGGACTTGTTGAGGCGGCAAACATATCCGGGATGAGTGGAATCCTCAAAACCAGCAGGCTGTGCAGCAAAGACAGTTTCAGTCAGAGTCCCGTGAAGGAAAGCATTCTTCACGTCGAGCTGGTGAACTGGCCATTTGCGAGAGAGGGCGAGTGAGAGTACAGTCCGAACTGTGGCGGGCTTAACAACGTGGTGAACGTCTCTTCAAAGTCGATCCTGTATACCGAGTAAAACCACGAAGAACCCATCGAGCCTTGTAGCGCTCGAGAGACCCGTCAGCCCGGAACTTGTGCTTGAAAATCCATTTGCCGGTGACAATGTTGACTTGACTCGGGCGAGGGACAAGCTCCCAAGTGTTGTTCTGAAGAAGGGCAGAAAACTCTTCTTCCATGGCAGCCCGCCAATTGGGATCGGCAAGGGCGCCACGGAAGGTGCGGGGCACCGGTGATAGTGTTGTCTTTATTGTAGACACGAGGAAACCGATGACCGCCTTTGCACGCGTCGTCATGCCATGATTGTTGTTGATGGCGGCACGGACACACAGCACCCTTAGGCATAGCCGGTGGTTGAGGCGGCCGGCGTCTTTGGATGCTGGCCGGTTGTGGAGGGGCTGCTGCCCGGCGCCGTGAGTAGACCAGGAGCGGTTGAGGTCTGCCCGGGACAGCAGCAGATGGGAGGGGTGGGCGCCGGGCAGCAGCAGACCGCACGGGGCTGCAGCAGCGAGAGTGGCGAGTGAGGCGCTGGGTTCGATGCGATGAGGCGGTGCCGAAATCGGAGTGACCCACTGTTCGACGGCAAAGACTGCACCGATGCCACACGAGGACATCGGTCGGTGGCGGTGCGGCAACGCCAACGGAGTGCTCAGGGAAATAAAGGTAGAGGTGCACCAAGAAAGCCGGGCATAGGATCAGCATCATCGGTTAGAAAATCGAGGCGACGGGTTGGTAGAAGATAGTTGTAAAAGGGAATGAGTGCTCATCAAACACGACGTGTCGGAGATGATAACTCGATTGGACCGAGATCAAGGCGCGTATCCTTTATGATGGGAGGGTAGCCAAGAAAGATGCACGGGGAGGATCGAGGTGCAAGTTTGTGAGTGGCGGTGGCGGAGAGGTTAGGATAACAGCGCGACCAAAAACACGAAGATGGTCGTATTTGGGCCGGACTCCAAAGAGACAGAGTGAGTGTGGAGGATTGAAGAGTTTTGGTGGGTAGGATGTTGAGAACATGTGTGGCGACATGTAGGGCCTCAACCCGAGGGAGGAGGGCATGCGAGCTTGAAAGAGAAGGAGCGAACTGCATTGTTTATGGTTCGGATCATGCGTTCAGCCCGCCCATTCTGAGATGAGGTATAAGGGCAGGACATGCGGAGATGAATGCCGTGGGTGAGGAAGAAGGAGCGGGAAGCAGAGTTGTCAAATTCTCGTCCATTGTCGCACCGAGAGCTTTTGATGGCGCTGAATTGAGTGCGAACATAGGCGAAAAATGAGTTAGAGTGGGGAAGGTGTCAGATTTGAGACGAAGGGGAACGTCCAAACATAGTGGGAATAATCATCGAGAATAATTAAGTAATATTTGAAACCGGATACACTAGCGGTTGGAGAGGTCCATAAATCACGATGCACAAGTTCAAATAGACTAGAGGCTCGAGATGAAGAAGAAGGAAAAGGAAGACGAGTATGGCGTCCCTAATTGACATGCATGACAGAGAGTCAATTTCTTTAGTACACCAGAATAACGGCGACTTTGGACATGGCGTCGCGACGGGATGGCCAAGTCGTCGGTGCGAGGGAAGTCGAAGAAGCGGCGCGAGGCGGTGGCGCTGGAAGGTGCAATGGTAGAGAGGCCCGAGCTATTGCACTGATGATCACCTTCGAGACTCGGATCCTTCACAGAGCGACCATGAGGTCAAATTCAACAAAGACGCTTGTTGTCGATGAGTGAATCGACGAACGGAAATGAGATTCTTAATGAGACGAGGTGAAACAAGAACATTATTAAGGAGTAGGGAGTCGGTGAGGGCAGCGGTGCGATCGCGATGACGGAAGCAATGAGCCATCGCCGACCACAATAGAAGAAGGGAGGATACTGCGAAGAGGTGGGGTGTGAAAGAGTGGGAATCGAGGTCATGTGTGAGGTGGCACCGAGTCGAAGTACGAGCGTTGTTTGGCGGTGCCGAGCGTCATGGTCTTGAAGGTTGAGGCGAGGGATTGCGATCCCACGCCGCCGAATCGGGCTGCGCAGTTGTTGAAACCGGGAGGAACCGAGGCGCCAAGAGAAGCGGTGGAGTTCCTCGCCGACCATAGAAGGCGGCGGGAGGAGCTGCGGCAGATAATCTTGAACGCGCGCGGTGGGAGCCTGCTGCGAGGCGAGAAAGGACCCTTGTTGAGCCGCAGCACTGCGATGTGGTGGCCGGCGAGTTGGGGCGCGGCCGAACGATGAGCCACGGGTTGTAGTGCGTGGGCCAAGGTCCACTCGTCCCTGGTTGGGTGGGCGACGGGCTCCAGCCACCTCCTTGCCGCCTTGTTGCCCCTTTGCGCCTGCCGCGGCGCCGCGGCTGTTTGCCTTTGCCGCCTCGTGAGACCCCGAGCCGTTGGTGTGAGGCCCGAGAGCTGCTGGGAGGCGGGACGGGAGGAGAGAGTCGCTGCCGCGCGGCGAGAGGCAGTAGGAGGAGATGGGGTCGAGGGCCCCATGGTGAGTTCTCGAGCAAGAGCTCATCGCAGCCTCCAAGAAGGAGGAAGGGACGTCCACGTCGGAGATGCCGCCATGAGGCAAAGCGCTCGTTCGTGCCACGGATGAGGTTGAGGACGAGCGCGGTCGCCGATCGTTCACCAAGATCGCCGAGGTTGTTGGCGGTGGTCTTGAGGAGCTTGCGATGAGTCGGTGACAGAGAGTCGCCTTGGACAACCGTCTGACGTTTGGCGTCGAGGATGAGTGCCCGCGCCTCTCGGTTGCCAAGAAATTGGCTCGACGGCAAGCCGATGGAGCGAGCGATGGCGCCTTGTCGCCGCCGCTCGGACAATGTCGAGGAGGTTGTCGGAGAGGTGCCGTAGAGCCAAGATCGGATGACGCGATCCATGCGCTCCCGTCGAAAGCGAGTCGAGAGGATGATCGTTGCGGCGACATGGTCTTGAAGAGAGTACTTGCCCAAGGTGATCGAGGCGCTCGCGCCGGCAGCAAAGTGGTGGCGAGGTGACGTCGAGGACGACGCGAACCATATGACGGATGTTTTGAACGACCACGGCTTGGGCGTGGAGGTTCGAATCTGCGGTGGCCTCTGAAGAATCATGGCGGCGTGGACGGAGGGACGAGGCCATCCGAGAGGAGGAGGCATTCCCATTGTCCTCGAACGGGTCTTCAAGGGGCGGCGGCGCGCTCTTGGCGGCGCGCGCGCGCGCAGCGGCGCGCGCACGCGCGGCGTCGCGTTCGTTGGCGCCGTGGCGGCCAGCTTCAGCGCCTGCGCGAGGCGGCGCGTCGGGCCGGTTTGGTGGCACGGCGGCGGCGAGCGTTGGCGCTCGTCCTCGTCGCCGAGAGCGAGAGGATGGAGAGAGCGACCATGGAGGAAGAAGGAAGGAGGCGGCGCGCGGCAAGACGCCGGAGGAGGCGGCGCTAGAAGCAGCACGCCAAGGTTGCGGAAGGTGGAATGGGTGGAACCCGGATTCGTGATACCATGTAAGAGAGTGGAACTCTGTATATAGATTTTGATAATAGGTTACAGGAGATTACAACTATAAATAGGCATGAGTCTAAAGGTTCACAGTGTGAACACTATCTAATGCATGCAGGGCGCATGGATGAGGCCAGAGCCCGAGGGGCATGCACAGGAGTCTAGGAGATAATCATAATTGTTAACAATAAGAAATATTATATATTGGACTCCTGGTCAAAATTGTAGCCATCAACGTCCTTTGTTCTGGTGACCACTAACAAAAAAATTTAGCCATATCATCCTTTCATAACTGACTAATTACCATTAGATTTAAGGGATGCCCACAACAAATGAGTGTCAGAAAATATACAAGTAGCATTGCTTAACTAAAACTTCTTGATGCAATTAAGCTAATAAAAGCAAACTACTGCAGTTTTCTGACCATTGGTTAACAGTCAAGACTCAAGAAACACCACCTATAATCAAGTCCTGGTAAAAGCTAATATCGCACAAAATCATATAACTGAATCCTACTCAGACTTTTGTGATGGAATTCCACACGCCCACTTTGGTAACATTGTACTCCAATTACCAGCCAACAACAACTCCAGGATCAGTGTTGATGAAGAAAATAAACACTGCACCTTATGTCCTTATCTTAAAGTCTTAAACAGCACAGTGCAAATCCTAAACAACTTAGCTAGTGAACCAATCAACCAACTATATCCTCATACAGTTAAAGTACTCACATCATAAATATTAAACTCCATCTCACAAGTTGAAAGAAGTTCTCCGTCTCCCTCACCTTTACAATTGCCGTGATGTCACGGAGCGGCGTCCTTGGATACCAATCAGGAAGTGGGCTCCTCCTCTTTGGCGGCGTAGCCTTCACAGCCCAAACCGGCGGCACGTTCTCCTTGTTGTTCGAGGGCGATACGAACCGCCGTGGCAGCGGCTTCCCAGCAGCCCTCACCGCCAGAGCTCCCGGCGAGGCCACCCTCCTGATGAAGAAGCCACCACCAGAGAGGTCCGCGAGGGCCGTCCTCCTGCCATCCCTCGGTTCAGACATCTTGGAAATCTGCAAGAGGCATATAGCAGAAGAGACAGAGACGGGTAAGAACCCAATAAACGCATCAAAAGATCGGGAAATTGTTCAAACGGCAGCATGTTGTCCTCACATCTTGGTCTTCTCCTCTCCGGTTCTTGCTTATATGGTTCCAAGATATCCTTCTACTCCTATCCCCAGAAATCTGCAAGAGCAAAAATCCAAGAAACCCATCAAAAGACTAAGAAATGGATGCGGCAAAACCCGAAAAAACTACCAGTAACCCCAAAATTTCCCATACTTCTCACTTCGCCAAACTCCTGCCACGACTCCCGCCGCTAATCCCAACACTTCAACAGATCTGCAACAACAGAGTCGAAGAAACGCATCAAAAGAGCAAGAAACGGTCCGGAAAAGGGGACAAACAAACGACCCTAGAATCCCGAAATTTCTCTCACGATTTGCTCGGCCGTTCTTCCAATCTCACCGCTTGGAACCCCTAATACAGCCACGGCAACTAATCTAGAGCTAACTACGATGGATTTGGGGGTAAATCTCTAGGGTTTGGGGGTTACGGCTACGCCGCTATGGGATCTAATAGGGAATGGGGGAAGGGGGACTTGAGGAGGCGAGGGGCGGGATACTGAAATTTTGAGTTTGAGAGCTGTGAGCCAAAACGCCGGTCCACAGGATGTTTCGTGGACGACGGATCCATCCAGCCGTCCGTTTGTTTGAGGTGGGTCGTTACGATGAACCTGGTTTGTGGACGCGGTCGCATGTAGAACTTTGTTAACGCCTGGTTTCGAATCGGAGGCTGCTCTTGTGACTTTAAATAAACTAGTTAAGTGTCCGTACGTTGTTACGGAACAAAAACATTCAACAGACATAGACACGTAGAATTTAGCACAGTTTGTCATGCGAATACCAAATTTAGCCTTCGAATCACTGTAATTCTATTTGTAGCCCCCTCTCTGTGCACGAGACTACGCAAGTGCGACGTGTGCAGTGGTGCAGTCAGGAAGCGCATGACTCAAACTGTATAATGGTTTGGTCGTAAGCGTGGTCACATAACCCGTGGTCATGGTTGTAAGGCATGGTCGTGGTCATAAGGCATAGTCATGGTCATAAGGCGTGGTCTTGAGCATGGTCGTATAAGCCATGGTCGTGGTCATAAGGCGTGATCCATGGTCGTGACCAGTACACAATAGAGATATAAGGGCATTGTATGATGAATCTGAAAACTGATGTAGGTTTGTAGCAGACATTGCTACGTGCATTGGCATCACTATTTCTCACCTTGGTATACTCTGTACCATTGGGGAGTTGAGATGCGTTACGTCTGCGATTCTGGGGGTTTTGTATATGCTTCGACTTAACCCCTGAATCCCAGATGGTGCGACAGATGCGTTACATCTGGAAGTAAATATTCGTGTGATAATCATGATCTCCATCGCATTACATTTGCGTCGGAGAGAACGTATCATGATTCACGAGTGTAATGTCTGAGTTCATCGTAATCACATTGTTGCACGGGTACTAATTGAGCAGTTCTTTGAGAATGGAGGGAGGTCCACACAAGAATGAAGGATGCTCATAGTTGTCTTGAGGCCTTGCAAAGAACACAAGGTGGTGGTTAATTTACCTTGGCCGGCTCAAAATTAACCATCCATGCATCAACTGTCCGTCCTCCCTAGCAATCCGACCACAAATGACACGAAACCGCAGCAACAAACATGGCAGCTCGGCCTCGGCGCCTATTCTTAGCCCCTCGGCGCCGCTACCCTTGACCTCACCGCATTCCTTTTCTCCCCACCACCTCCTCCATTCCCCTCCCTTTCTTTAGCCATGCACATGCAAAACTCATAGCCTAGCCTTATCTGCAAGATATTTCAAGTACTAAGAAGAGTAAACTCAAAAGCTACGATAACAAAAATCTTCTTTTGGGAGAGCTTATAGTTCTGAGATGTCTAGTATTAGGTATCCCTCTTGTCGAGGCAAGCATTGCCCATTGGTTTGGGCTGAATATTTTTTCTTTTTCCATTAATTTTTTTGTTTTTCCCCCTTTATGTTTTGTACAGTTGTTTTAATATATTTGTAGCGCTCTACCCTATCGTTTCCCATCCAGAAAGCACCAACAGCAAAATAGCAACAAAGTAAAAAGTGTTCTCTATACAGCTATCATCTACACAGCTTGGCTACATGTCAACATGGATTACAACAACTTGATGATAACAAATGTAGTTTGCAATAGGATAGGAATTGCACAAGTATGAAGAGTATTGGACTGAACGGTTGATGCTCACAAACATAAGAAAGTTGCAAAGAACAAATTAGCCAATAGTTGCACTTGTAAACATACACATAGCAAAGACAAATGGAGAAAGCCTTAGAAGACGATGTCATTAACAAAACATAGCATGATACAAGGATGTAGCCGCTAAACCAACACGTGACACGGTACTTGTGTCAATTGAGAAAGGTAATTAGGAAAGAAAGCTTTCAGTGAATAAATCAAATAACAGTATTGCATTAATCAAAATTCATAGTGAGGTACAAGCATAACAAGTTATGAACCACCAAAGTGATCCATGTAAAAATATTACCTCCTCCATACAAAAAAAGAATAAACAGATAACATTATAATCTGAATGTGCAATAAGAATATTTAACTACAGTAAGTTAATCCAGGATCAAATGAAGTACCTATCATTGGCCAGGTTCCATGCTTCTTGTGTCAGCTCAGGGGCTTCAAGTGTTGTGAGGTAGTTCGATATGAACTTATGGGGGTGTTCTACATGGCAAATAAACCCCACCTCCTTCAACAGATGCCGTTATGTCCTTATTAGATCACACCACAATTCTAAATATTCCTGCATCAAAGATGAGAGTTATAGCTTCAATTAGCACAATTCTCCATAAAAGTTAACAAATATTAGAGAAAAGCAACAACATAATAGGATACATCATTAGCTATGAGAAAACAAAAGGTACGATGCAAAGGTTTCAAAAAAAGGAAAAGGGAACTGAAACTCTGGTTATTTCAACAAAATATACATTGGAAAGACATATAGGTGTTCTATTGATAGGCTTTCTCTCCTACACTCCATTCTATGGAAGACAAAGATAATATGCTTTGGTTCCCTTGGACTCTCCTCCAACTTTCCTGCCAACCAAACGTAGCTAGCAGCAACTCTCTGCAAGCACATACAAACAGACTCATCAGATCAACTCATAAAATTCTTAGAATGATTTTAACAGAGTAACTGGAGACAAAGATATTTACCTTAACACTAAATCGAACAAATGATTTCTTGCAAGAAAACGATGGTACAATACTTGTGATGTGGCCATCACTGCTTGTGTCTTTGGTGTGTCGAGGAATCCACAACATATATAAATTTAAAAAGTAAACAGAAAACTAAATACAATGAGAATGGGGCTCAGCTAGGCTCAAGCTACATAGAAAATGGAAACAAAATTGAAACTTCCAACCAAATTCTCTATCCAGTAGTCATAAATTATCAATAAGACTGAAATACTGAATATCTGAGAAGATTTGGCATGTCAATCCTTATGATATCCTCAAATAGGTAGTATCATAACAAGGTTATTACTTCATCATAACATTTGTAATGGAGCCTCATCTTTACTGCTTTCCATAGCTAACTGACATTGCAGATGGCATCAACACTCTATATTATTCCATCTGACTTCTTTTTTCTTTCTATTTATTGGTGATCCTACCAGGCAGAAGCTAAGATGGCATAATGAACGCAAAACAGCAAAGTAAACTAATACCACACCTTTCACTAAAAGTACCACTTCATTTAGCCTATCTAACCACAGCCAGCCACTTCCATTGTATTTCATTAACCAGGAGAAATCATGCAACACCAGATAGCTAACAGATGTGTATAGTGGATATTGCTCCAGAGTCCAGACCCATATCATCCTGATGAAACAAAACAGAAGATTGCAAAGCTTCTAGTTATCTAACAACACTTGAGAAGATACTAATTCTACAAATAAAATTATCAGGTAGAAAAAAGTGCAGACTGGTCACTAAAACTCATCCTCCAACAACTTATCATCTTAATTAAGAAAGAAAGATCCTCATTTTCTCCAACATCACGAACAATCCAAGAAAAAGACAGATCTATTTGCATTTTTCTCTTCAAATCCCCAAATTAGTGATGCATATAATATCATACAACTTTAGTCTGCAGGGGAACCTCAAAACTGGCAATTAAAGAATATTGGAAAACAATACAGACCCCAAAACAGGACCCAATCCGAGATACTTCTAGAAAAGTATGTACAATTACAGCAAGCAACTAAACAATCACGAGTTGGCATTTCCCTAGGTAATCCTAATATGAAAAGAAGATATCCTCAATGAGCAATCTTACACTCAGAAGTACAAAAGCACAACTCATATTCAGGCATTTCCTTTGGCAGAAAGGTCCAATTGACCACCCAAGCAACCCAAGACAACTACAATGCAACCTTAATATGCACGCACAATCCCACAGATGGCGAAGGGCATCCAGCAACCAAACAACTCGGAGACAGTTAGCATTTCAAAATTCGAGTACGCGATCGATCACAATATACATATATGCATTCGTGTCCCTTAGTTTGTAGCAATCTTTTGATCTATCATGCATGCAACCAAATCCTAGCGTAATTAGCCTCACATAAATTCGAGTATATATTACGTTCTTGATCATCAATTGATTTGCAAAAAATGTGCTTTGATATGCAGTTAACAAGTACCTCAGCGGCAAACCACTCGACGTCGTGTGCAACACGTTGTCCTCACCCTCCGGCATGTCGACCCTCAAGACCATCGCCATCCTGCTCATAATCGTCAGCGTGCTCCTCAGCGCCGCGGGCATCCTCGGCGCCGGCGCGCCGCAACCAAGATGCTCGGCAGCGGCGACCAGACGCCCTCCAACCTGAAGCTTCACACTAAGCCTGCCATCAACATCGGTGAGGAGAGATGGGCGCGGTTTCGGGATGGAGGAAGGGGAGAGCAGCGGCGCTGATCGGGACGGTGGGAGGGGGAGACGAATCCGAAAGGAGACATGGCATGGAGAGTGGCGGCGCAGGGAACGAGCGGAGAGGAATTGGCGGTGGGGAGGAGGCGCGGTGCGGGATGGAGGAAGGGGAGCGTAGCGGCGCCGATCGATTGGGACGGGCGTGAGTAGAGTGGCGGCGCGGGGAACCAGCGGAGAGGAATCGGCGGCGGGGAGGAGGCGCGTGCGGGATGGAGGAAGGGGCGTGCGGCGCCGATCGATTGGGACGGGCGTGAGTGGAGTGGCGGCGCGGGTAAACAGCGGAGAGGAATCGGCGGCGGGGAGGAGGCGCGGTGCGGGATGGAGAAAGGGGAGTGTAGCAGCGCCGATCGATTGGAACGGGCGTGAGTGGGGTGTCGGCGCGGGGAACGAGCGGAGAACGTGGGAGAGAATCGGTGGGGAGGAGGAGGCCCACACGTCGGCGCGCGAGTGACTGTGAGGAGCGTTCGGAGAGAACAGACGGACTGCCACCGACTCTAATTTTTAAGTAGTAGAGATAAAATATGGCTTATGACTCTCTCTAAATAAATAAATGAGATATAACTTATGATTTTCTTTAAATAAATAAATAAGGTGGTTTCTTTGTCACTATTTCAAAGTGACTTATCGAAACAACCTTTTCGAAGTGACTTATCGAAACAACCTTTTCGAAGCGATCTATGAATATTCGGTTCATTCGTACAAACACTTACGGTAGAATTAAAAGCCATCAGCCGTAACCATAAGTCATAAGCTACAATAGAAAAGAACGCACTTCAAGTATTTAATCTCTCCTAGGTTTCTGTTTGGAGTTTTCCCCTCGTAGAGATTTTGATTCTATTTCTGAAGAGGACGGTAAGGTGAGCTAGTACAGCAGAGCCCAGTAGATTGAGTTCTAATTTTTTTAATGTGGTGCTCGGTTGGGCTGAATTATTGTGGCTTATGGCTGAATTTTACTGTAGCTAGCTGAAATTACATTGTAACTGATGGTAGCTTATTTGGCATAATTAAATTTTAAAAAATTAAATATAGAAAAAGGGTTAGCCCAACACGTGTAATGCAAACAAATACAGGAAAAAAGATCCGGTAAGAAGCTCAAAAAATCCAAAAAAATCAGAAAAAGACGAAATTTAAGAATAGTGAAAAAAAATAAGTCGAAGTCAGAAGCTGAAGCCGAAATGAGCGGAGCAAAGTCATATCTAATGATTTTTTACCATGGCTAGTAGGTCTAATAAAATAATATCGATTGATAGAAGCTGAAGTAAAAAAAACTGACTGAAAACCGAAAAGAATGAGACATGAGACGTAGCAACAAGTGGTTAATTCAGCCGGTGTGCGACGTATGTACTGCAGCAATAAGATATGGTGCAAGTTGGGTGCATTTATCTGTAAATATTCCAGTCCCTAGGATTTGATATTTGTAACCTTTTGCTTCGTTGAAAGATAATTGTGATAATGTTTTGTGGATGAATGATTTTGATCTACACCGTGTGTACTTGTACACAAAAAGACGGTATGGCTATGATCAGCAAATGTTTGCAAAATGTGTCTAACAAATTAAGGCAAACAACAAATACAAGTTTGGCCTTTACATATTCCTTTTACATTTCTTTTTGGATTTACAGTGGCATTTTCTTCACCACGGTATGCACACATCCTTCACATACAAGTATAACCACATTCAGCTTGGGTTCTTTTCTTGGTTCTATGGCTTTTTTTAGTGGTTTTTTGGTTTTTCGGCTTCTCTCAATAATCTTTATTTATTAGATTAATAAGCTGCAGCTAAAAACTAGGACTGTTCGTTCGGTTTTTTCGGTTCGATAAATACGGTTTGTTCGGTAAATACGGTTTTAGTAATTCGGTAAAATACGGTATTTTATAGAATACGGCGTGGTATCGGTAAATACTATTTTATTTCGGTACGGTATCGGTAAATACCAATTTTACCAAAGTTTGCGCGAATTGTTAAACGTTAATCTCTAATTCTCCATAACTCCATTCCATTCCAAAATCCAGATTGACTGGTAGCCACTACCCATTCACTAGCGCCCATCACATATATAGAAGAAGACAAACACAAGTCCAATTTCAGATCAAAGCACACACACATGCATGCATGCATGTATAGCCTGTGTGGAATCCTCACTGTACGCACGTACCACGTACACATATATGTAGAGTCTTGAGAGCAGCCTGTATGATATATGGCATTTGTCATGTACTAATGGGCTGATGGGCTGAACCGTAGCGCTCCGCTCAAGTCCAACGAACAGCCAGCGCAGAAGCCGCAGAGCGAACTGACGAATCAGTTTTTTCGGTTTTAACTCGGTTTATACCGAAAATACCGAATAGATGAAATACCAATTTTTCAGATACCGAACCGAATACCAAATACCGGTCAAACCGAGTTGACCGGTACGGTTCGGTTTTTTTGGTTCGGTGCGAAAATGCACAGCCCTAAAACTATAAAACACAACCAAAAGTTATAAGAGAAAGTCTAAAAGAACATACCATAACCTCGTTGTGCGCCATAAGTACTGCTTCTGCTCATCGTGTCGCCCAAGAAGTACCAGTAAACTGTGCTCGGGAGAAGACCACCACCCAGCATGCTGGGAGGAAGAAGGCAAGGTGTAGACCTCCTGTTTCCATGTCGAACACCATGCCCTTGTCTGCACCACACCCCGCTGATCTAGTATGCGTAATTGCCTCTTAGCCCTCGCGCACTGTCACCGTCTACGCGCACCGACAACGCGTTGTTCTTGCCGACGAAAACCGAGTGGCCGCCCAAGTCCTTCATCGCGCTCCAGCACAGCTGGTGCTGAGGGTAGTACTTGAGGGCAACGATCTCGTCCGCCGCCATTCGGCACTGCCCGCCACAGGGCAACAACAAGGTGACGGTGCAGCTAATGTTCCTCCAGATTTGGTACAGGTTGCCGTCGCAAAGCACCAGGTTCTTGGCAGCCGTGAACTTGGAGATGGTGTCGTACGGCGGGGCAAAGATGGCCACGGGGTCGAACTGGGAGTCCTGCTTGGACAGCAATGGCTCGACGGCTGAATTTCGCTGACTGTGGCGGGCGGGGAGGTGGATCCAAGGAAAATCATTCGGTATGAAAAAAAAAATTCGGAGGGTGACGAAATGACGAAATTTTGTTCATTTTGGCTAAATTTTCGGACGAAATATTCAAACATCATTTGAATTTTAACGAAATATAACCAAACTTTGGACAAAATTTGAGCAAATTTCAACGTTTCCTAACAGAGACCAGCAGGTATGAAGGATCACAGATGAGAGGATTCAAAGACGAAAAGATCACAGAGAGGCACATGAGTAGTTGGAAGTCAAGATCAAGAGACTCTTCTACTGCCATTACAAGCATCCGGACTCTGTTATATACCTTGTTTCAGAGCTATTGGCACTTGCTTGCTTGGTTGTTTGAGAGTAATTGACCGTCGCTTGCTTCTCCATCTTGTTCTTTTTCTCTTAGTCTTCTATGCCAATGGCCGAGGTGGAGGGGTTGAAGGCAGTGAGCCTCGTTTTCCGCATCACCGTGCTTGTGCTATCGGTGGCTGTTGCCGTCGTGACGGCCACCTCGACGCCACCCCCCGGCCACCGGCGGCACCACCTTGCTGCTACAAGGGGCTTGGATGCCCTGGAGCTCCAGGATCGCCGCCGCGAGTGCCTCGTCCAGCACTAGCCTCTCTAGCTCACTACGCTGCCGCTGAAGGCAAATGGATTGGGGAATAGGGCAAATGTGAGCGGCGTGAGTGGTGAGCAAAGCACCAACTCGCTAGGCTGTGGGCTGCGGTGCTTGGGCTTGTATGTAACCGAAAAGCTGGGTCGTAAATTCAAATAGTAACGAAAATGTTTGACCGAACGTAGCTTCTTTCGTTGGGCGACAAAACAACGGAAAAATTCAAAATTTTGGCAAAATTCTGTCGAAATTGTTAGCCTGGATGGATCACGTGCACGTCTCCGTGTTTCGTCGGGCAGTAGGCCACCTTCTTGCTGGCTTTCTCGTGGTACATCACATCGGCGAGCTCATCTCGGTCCTCAAGAAGGACGGGTTCCAAGTCGGTCCACCTGCGGTCCCCCGCCACGGCGCCAGCGCGTAGGCGAAGCTGCAAAAGCCGGTGATGGCCATCGCGGTGAAGTCGTCCCGCGTGGGGTTCGGCGCGAACACGACCTTGGAGACCCACGTCTGGTCCCAGTGGGCGAACGACGGTCCTCACTTGTGAGGTGGTTTACGAGGGCGAACCGGCACCCCTCGACGGCGAGCCAGCCAATGCACGAGCCGATGCAGCGGCTGGTGCCATGGAGAACCGCGGTCATTTCCTAAGGTGAGGTCGATGGAGGTCTTCTGGGACAGGCAGCAGGCCGAGGCGCGCAGGCTGGTGGAGGCCGGCGTCTTCGTGGCGATGGTGCCGCAGTCGTCGGCGAGGCAGAGAAGTGACGGGGACGCCGGCTACCGCGTGCGGGCTTCGATTGTGAGGCCATCGGCGATGCGTGACAGAAGGTCCGTGGGGAGGTCGGCCCAGGCCCAAAGTGTCGTGCCATGGGGCGTTGGATGTTACACCGGTGCTTTTTATTTGCATAAACATCCCGGGACCTGTCTTGTTGAAATCAGACAAGATACGGATTGGACATTAGTCAGACCGTATTTCTTAAGATGGATTTGAAAATAAACTTGGATAGGTTAAAATTCAAATTTGGATGTGTTTTAATGAGCAGATATCATGTGGAAAATGGAAACACAAACACCACATCTTGCGTTTTCAAACGCATCTACCAGAGGTTATTCAGCTCTCGCAACTTGTAGTTTTTTTTTGGACCTAACGGGTTTGGTAGTTACGGCTATAGGCTCTAGGAACTGCCGCGGGGGCGTACGTTTGTTTAAGGTAGATGTTTAGCTTCCCGCCTTCCCTTCTGCTGCTCATTTCTCCCCTTCGTGTTCGCGAGGCGAGGCGAGGCGAGGTTTTCATCCCTCCTCTCATCTCCGTCTCCAAACGCCCGCGACTCCCCGCTTCCCCCAACGGCGCCGCCCTCCAGGTACGGCTGCAAGCCTCGGATTCATCCCCTCTCCCCCCGCATTCATCCTCTCTCTCCACTCGCTCTCCCCTTCTCTTTCGCTCGACGCCGACGGCGGAGGTCTGCACCACGAGGACGACGACGGGTTCACCGCGCGCCCCCGGTTGTAGAGAGAGGCTGGGAAGGCGGTGGAGGGCGTTGGGCTGCGGAGGGTGGTGGGCGGCACGGCGAGGCGGTGGCGCGGTGAGTTTTAGGTTGGGCGGGGTGGAGACGGCGCGGGAGGGCAGCGCGGCGAGACTGCGGGGTCGACGCCGGTGGTGGAGGAGCCGGCGCTGGAGAAGAGGGGGCGGAGAAGAGAGAGAGAGGAGGGCGACAGCCGGCGCCGGCGAAGGAGGCAGGTGGAGGGGAGCGGCGGCAAGGGGAAGTATACCGTCGGGATGCCTCCCGACGGTATACCGTGCGATAGTACCTCTCGGTGGTGGACAGAGGCGGAGCCACCGCCCGGCGAGCAGTGGGGGATTTAGAGCTAACTATGATGAATTTTGGGGGTAGATCTCTAGGGTTTGGGGGGGTTACAGCTATGCCGCTATGGGCTCTAATAGGGAATGGGGGGAGGGGGACTTGAGGAGCCGAGGGGCAGGATACTGAAAATTTGAGAACTGTGAGCCAAAACGCCGGTCCACAGGGTGTTTCGTTTGGACTGCAATGGCTCGACCGCCGGATTTCGCAGGCCGCCGGATGCGTCATTTATGCTGCAGCCTCACCATTTTGAAACTGCATGCCATTGGCTCCATCCATTTCCCTTTAGGTTCTTTGCTTTTCCATCTAATGGATGATAATGATGATCATCTATGGACATTCAAATATATGTTTGATTTCGAAACTATTGCAGTTGTCAATTTTGCTTATGTCATATGTATATAGATTTATTCGTACTTATTGCGGTTGCCAAATTTTATAGTTATTTCTTTCAGGTCAAAAATGGCAGCAGCGCTGCCCGTTGATGTCATAAGGAATCATATCTTTCCACATTTACCAGCTGTTGACATTCTTCGTGCAAGAGCGATTGGTTGGAATTGGAACTTTGCTTACTTGGATGGCCTGATCCCGCCAAACACACTTGGTCAGGTTCAGCCAACTCGTGGTGGAACTATACAGTTGGGATTTCTGTTACCCACCGACAGGCTTCAGCGCATTGCCACTGCTGGAATAAGAGGCTTAAGGAACTTCATGCCCCTTGATGAAGAGTTTACAGGACGGCATGCAAGAATACTAGCCAGTTGCTGTGGATTTTTCTGTATTTACCTGAGAGAGCCAGAAGAAATGCTGGTAGCAAACACATTGATGCATGAATTGATGTGCATCAACCCACCAATTCCTGAGGAAGAAACTTACTCGGTTGGCATGGCTGTTTTCACATTAGATGGGGTCGACATAGCCAATAATTACTCTCTTGTTGTGCCATACCTTCCAGACTTCCTCAATCATGATGCTGATGCAAACCCGAGAATGAGATTTCGAGTATGGAGGTCTGAGGTGGTCCAGTGGCAAATGCATCCCCTTGTGATCAATCTAATCAGCTGGGACCCTCGGAACAATGTTCGAATTGGTAGTGTGATATATTTCCATATGTCTTCTTATGATCTTGTGTTTTTTGATCTGGAAGGAGAGCCAACCAGTTTGGATCTTCCACTTCATCTTATTGGAAATGAGGGGGCAGCTTTATGTGTCTGGCAAGGAACACCCGCTTTCATGGAAATACACCAAACTAATATACAGATACATATCTTGCGTCAGGATGAATGGACATATGTGGACAATATTCAGCTGAGTCCATATGTTGAGGCTAACAGATGGGTTTTCCAAGCTCTCAACATGGCGCTCCGTAACAGGCCCATTGACACACCCGAGCAAGCTCTTGTAGGGGCTACTGTTGTTGCATACGCCGATCCTTGTTGGGTGCTGATCAAGCAAAGGGGTGGCTGGGTCATACTGGATCTAGGGCCAGGTTCTTCAGCAAGGAGGGTAAATCTGGGGAGGCTGCATGGAATGTTTTTCTTCAGCCATTGCAGCAGTTTCTTGCATGTATTTCAGTGAACACGAGCAGCGGTGCTAAGGTACCACAATTTGATTTCCTCTATTGTTCAGTAAGGTGCCCCCAATTGCATGGGCATTCAGTGGAAGCCCAAAAAAGGTAACTACTGCCCTAGGCTATTTTCTTTGCATTGATATAATGTTTAATTACATATTGAATTGTTCTGTGGTTAGGTTCCATCATAACAATTAGGAGCTCTGAAGCATTCAGGATGCACTTATGACTTGAGAGGATACAAAGCAGGAGAACATGCAAGTGATAAGAGATCATGACTGTTTGTAGGAAGGTGCGAGACTGTTTAGTTAGCATGAATGATACTTCCGGTTGAATTTTTTCAAAGCCTTTGTTGTTTGCTATTGTCACTTTTGGGAGGTTGGAAATATCTGACATTATCGTTGGCGACGGATGTGAGCACCTTTTGGGTGCAAGTCTTCTCGGTTTCCTGCTTGAGCAGTTTATGTCAGTATGATTTCTTTCTGAACAAATATAGTGGTTTGACAGACCTTGTCCTTCTGGAGGTCAAGTCGTGATTGTGCATGATTCCCATAAACTCTGAGTAGTGTTCAAATTGTGGACGAAATTGTTCATACCATTTCTATGATCAGCGTTTTGCTTCCCATGCTTCCCGAACGTATGAACAGTATCGTCAAGCATGGGTTATATGTCATTGTGCCTTGAGCCTTATCAGACAGCCAGTACGGTTTTATTGGAAAACTGTGTGCTTGTTGAACTTTTGGAAGGCATAATTGTGCCTTATGAAGTTGTAACAAAAATTCTTGAAGTGCTCCAATAGTACAACTACAACTAGCTAAGTGCTCCGTAACAGGTCAAGCCATTCATTTGACGGCATTGCGCCATGGGGCAGCAGCTACCCGTGCTCCGCCAAGCTTCGTTGTCACTTTCGTGCATTTGCCACCAAGCTCCATTGCGCTTGACTGGATGCTATGATATGAACCAGTTTATTTGTTTGAGATATGTACCTGATGACAAGTAGTACGCAGTTGATCCGAGTATTTTAGTGCTATTTACTTGATGACAAGGTGGAACAGTTCTCCAGTATGGTGCACCAGTGCATAGTTTATCACATTTCAAGCACTGTACATGGACATCACTACAGTTTCATTTGGTGTCATTGGTTAATTGGTACATAGTTTCTCTGGCAGTATGAACTTTGTTATGCTATATTTCAACATTTATTGGAACTTTTTACTTCTGTGTGCACATGAGGCTCCAATGTACTTCTGGACCGAGTATCTGTTTCTTCCAGATGCTTGCTGTAAACTTCAGGTGCTTCAGGTGTTTCCTTTCATACACAAAAGGCAGCGGCTAGCAAAATGGCATAAAAAATTCACACATAATGCACTCAACACTGTTCAAGTACTGTCCATGAATAATTTTCCATGATCTACTCAAACTGATGCTTGTATTTGTTTGTTCACGAACCTGATGCTACGCATGAAGTTCAATTATTCCGGGTTATGTAAACTAGAAATACTCTGGGGTTCAATTTTTCCATTCATACAACAGACATCAAACTGACGTAATTTTCTGGTGCCACCATTATATTGTTCCATTCACACAAAACCTAACAAATTCAAGTGACGATTTCTTAGAATTTAACAGAACAAAAATCCACAAAGGTCATACAACACAAAGCTCCAGGTTCTAGGCTTCCAGCTTCCATTCATACAACACAGACAAAGTTCAACAATCGCAACCAATGAAACATCCATGATAGAACTAACAGGAAACTAAAGCTATCACAATTCACAAATACAGTGTAGTCTCCGGTTGCGGATCTTCCCAATCCACATTCCTAAAAGCTGGTGATTTCTGTCTCTTCGTTTTTATCCGACCCCATAAATCCCAACTGGCGATTGTGAAAATCACAAATCACACATCTCACATTTAACCAAAATCCCCAAGTAGGCGCGCCGCTACAAGATCCTCACCCCGACCGTGCCGTCTGTCGGCAAGATAGTGCGCCGGGTGCTGGAGGAGCTGGAAGAGCGTATCCCGCCGCCAGAGGCTGGACGAGCTGGAGGAGCGCATGGATCCGATGCAGGAGGATGGAGGAGTCGGCGTCAGCGGTGGGGTGAACGTGGGCGGTGGCGCTGTACCGGCGTGTGACGAACCCTATCCTATCTGTGATTTGGGAGGGGAGGTGGGGCTTGAGGAGGAGGCGGCGCTAGAGGGGGCGACGCCTATGGGGAGGATGCGCGGGGTCAGCAACGTCGGTGAGTCGCCGGCTTGGGGGTCGACGGCGACGCTGAGGAGACAAGGCGCCTGACCCTAACCCTAGCAATCGGACCGGGGAGTGGTGTCGGGTAGGGATGCAAAAGGATAGGTTCGGCCGACCCGAACCTGGACCAGAAAACCACTACAGGGCACGGGTCAACCCGCCTCGTGTTTCTAGCCTGGCCCACAGAACCTAGGAGGTCTCGTGGATCGACCTATTTCATGGCTTGTACTATCACTGTATGTATCTCATGTCCAAGAAACAAAGCGGAGCAGAGCGAGAAAAGAGGCCTGTAGTGAGCCTGCCGCTTGAGCCGGTTGACCACGACGAGAGAGCTAACTAGACTGGCCCGCTCTAGGTGCCCAAACATGTATTTGACTTTGAGTACATCGCTTTTGGCTTCGGTGAGGCTGGCACCGCCAACAAGGACACCAGGGAGAGCCTTCACCGGGAGAAATTTTATTGTGTCTGCCAATGAGAGATTGATACGTGGCACGTAGTACCCTTAGGTCTCACCCTTGCAAGTTGCATCGCATACATCGCTACCAGTCCAATCCAAGTGGATCAGAGAAAATTTTGGGTGGATTTTTGGGAGATGTGGTGTGGTAGGAGGCGCCATGGCTCCGTGCCCGTTCGTGTGGGTGCTGGTCAGCAACCTCGCGCTCAGAATGCCGGTGGCGCCAGGGCCAGAGCCCACCCGTCGACCTCGCCGTGCTATTGCAAGATCCGGCTCGGGAAGATGCCATGCCAGACCGCCGCCGCACCGCTGGTGCTCTCCGCTGGGGGGAGCAGACGCCAACGTTGTCCGGGCCCCTAGCCGCCGCGTTCCACCTATCTAAGGCCGACCTGGAGTGGTTCGCTCGGAAGCAGTCGCTCTTCCCCTCCTCCCACGGGGTGGCGAGCCTGAAGGTGGCGGTTTACGCCGGCCGTAAGGGGACCCGGGCGCGTGACTCATCCTCTGGCCTGCTGACGACGGCGAGTGGGAACCGTGGGCCCACCTTGAGTGCTGGCACGAGCGTGGCAGACAGTCTCGACTCTCGATTACCGCTTTGAGCCCCTCCTGCCGAGCGTCGACCACGCTGTCCCACTGGCTGAATCATCAATCGCGGCCTCTAAGGGCGGCAAGTTCGCCATTGACCTGAGCGCGGCGTAGCCCCTGAGCCAGGGCGGCACACCGGGGTGCAACCCGTGGCGCAGCAGCGACTTCATCCGGTGGCAGTTAGGGAACTACCTGAGGTTCGCGATGTCGGCGGCAGTACAAGGCGAGGGGCGGTGCAGCAAGCCGGCGGCGGAGGTCGGGGTGGTGCACGTCGGGTGCACGGAGGACGTGGCGGCTGTGGACCTGAGCATGGACCCGTGCAGGCTCTTCTCGCACACGCTCAGGAAGGAGCTTTCGCACGTACGGGCCGACATGCTCCGGTGACCATCAGCCGGCGTGCGGCCACGGCTCACGAGCAAATTGTACATAAGTAGCTGAGACTTGAGACGTGAGATGTGTTCTTTAGTTGGTTCTGTTACAAACCAAAAGTAACCAATGTGCAGTTACTTAATGTACAGATGTCTTTTGGGAAATAGACACCTTTCTTCCACCTCCATCATCATCTATAAAGCATTGTACAATCTTCAGAATCACTGATGAATGAATCAACTGTTCACTTGTCTCAATCTTTTACAACACGTTATCAGTCACGTTTCTCTCCAAATCGAGCGACACGCACACATACATTCAAGTGCAAGCAGCGCAAGAAGAACAAAAGGTATAACACCATATTTCTGGCTGTTCTTTATTTGGCCGGCACGGCGGAGACCGACGGCGGCGGCGCCCGCGGCCGGAAGCACCTGACATGGCGCGCCCGTCCTCACGGCGTGGTCCGGCGCGGCCGTCCTCACGGTGTGGCCGGCGCATCCTCAAGGCGCGGTCCGGCGTGGCTCGCCGTCCTCACGGCGCGAGGAGCGGCCGCGGCCCCGGCGACGGCAGCGGACGGAGCGGCCGCGGCGCGCAATGCGGCGGCGACAGGCCCCAGCGCCCGCGCGGCGCGAGGCCAAGGCGAGCCGGCTCCGGCCGGCGGTGCCTGCCGAGGCGCATGGAAGGCGGCGCCGGCGGCCTGCGCGCGGCGGCGCTCCCACGAGGCGGCACGGCTGCGCGCGCGCGGCGTGCGGGTTACCGACGGCGCGCGCGGCGCCGCGAGGCGCTTCACGGCCGGCGGCGCCACGGCCAGAGAACCGGCGGCGTCTCCCGGCGGCGGCGCCGCGCGGCTCTCGGCGGCCGACGGCGGCGCTCGCGCATGGCGAGGCGGCCGAGCGCGCCGCCGAGGCGGCTCGAGGCGCGCGGTGGCGCGCCGGCGAGCCCGTGGCGGCGGCGGCTTGCCCGGTGGCGGCGGCGGTGCCGACGGCGGCGTGCCACGGCGCCGGCGCGCGCGGCGTGCGCCCGGCGGCGGCGGCTAGTGGCTTGGGTTGGGGGGAAACCCTAATTTCCCCAACCCCTCATTTATAAGGCTGCCCATGAATGGGCTTTTGGCCCAAATATTTCCACCATCCCACATGGGCCACAAGGCCGAATGGGCTCCAGCCCAAGTTTTCGGAAAATTTGCATTTTCCCCCTCTAGTTCATGCAGAATTATTATGTTAAATAAATTTCTATTGTATATATTTGCAATATAGTCCTTATGCTTATTTATAATTATACCCGTCAGTTTGTACATTTATAAATTAGCATTTCAGTCCCTACAGGATCTGAAAATTATGTAATTGTTCCAATAAATGTGCATGCACATTTGTATAACATTTACATATTTAGGATTATTTTCTTGCAATTTATTTACAATATGAATTGTGACCATATTTAAATTTGCTATTTTTTGCAAATTTCAAATTTAAAATTCCCATTTAGTGAGTACCATTGTACTTAATAATTTGGATTTTTTTGCAAAATATTATACCTACCATAAATACCATAAAATCACAATTTATGGCACTTCGCTTGTACGCTATGCCAAACAAATTGGTGTTCACCACCAATATTGTGATTATACGATATTATAAATATAACCACATGTTATATTTATATTAGGTATATATTCTTTTGGATCACAATACTCATATTGTTTTCCATATATTTTGCATTTTATTACAACATTACCATACACATTAATTTACCTCATGTAAATTAATCATATATGGTGTACTTTTCATGTAGGTTTTAAATGGCTACCAAAGATTTTGAGCCCCTCGCTCTCGATGGTTCCAATTACCCTACATGGGCCATGGACTTAAAAATCAACCTCACCACACGTGGGTTGCAAAGGTTAATATTTGATCCTCCAAATGATCAAATTTCGCCGGATATTGTGACATATTCCGTTTTAACCATAATACGGAGTCACATACATCCGGATTTAAAGGCGGAATATCTGTATGAGAACAATCCACTCACTCTATGGTTAGCCCTCAAAAATAGATATGAACAGCAGCGAGCTGTTATCTTACCTGAGGCTAATCATGAATGGGCACATCTTAGACTCCACGATTTCAAATCTGTTGGAGACTATAACCATGCCCTTCATACAATTTGCTCTAAATTGCGTTTTTGTGAAAAGGAACCAACAGATGCGGATAAAATAGAGAAAACTCTCTCTACTATACTCCCATCTGACAGGGTCCTCCAGCAGCAATGACGAGCTGCAAATTACCACACTTATTTTGATCTTATGCATACTATGCTTCAGGCAGAAAAGCATGCTGAACTTCTTTTAAAGAATAATCAGCAACGTCCCATTGGGGCTGCTCCACTTCCTGAAGTTCATGCTAATCAAAATAACAATAAGTTCCGTGGTTTAAAAGACCACTCAAAGAACTTTAAAGGTAAACACAAGCGCAACATGAAGCAAAAATCGAGTGGATTCAAGAAAGGTAAAGGCAATTCTGGTAAGAAAATTGACAAAACTGAAATTTGTCAAAAATGTGGTTGCTATAACCATCCTACCAAGAAATGCCGCACCCCGAAGCATCTTGTGAACCTCTACCTCCAGTCTTTGACTCACGGCAAGACTGCTCAAGAGAAGAGATTTGAAGCACACTTCACTCTCACATCCAACAATGATGCAGCCGGATGTTCTCAAAAGTTCCTTCAAGAACTCAAAGACACATGTGCTTCTCCAAAGAAGGATGATCTCATGTGCACCGAGGACACACTTGAAGAATTTCATTCTCAAGACATGTTTGGAGATCTCAATTAGACTTCTTGTTCCATAGATAATAAGTACTATAGTATTGTAATATAAATAATGTTGTCATCTATATTGTAAGTTTGTATGCTACAATCATATATCGAACACATTCGATATTGTCAATAAAGTTTGTACGTATTCTATATATACCAGTATAAGAATTTCATTAAATTCTTCTTTTGTGTATATAGATTTTTGGAGTCGATCCAATAGAGGAGGAATTATGCCTTGTGGATAATGGTACCACAAACTCTATACTTAGGGACACAAAATATTTCCTAACTCTTACTAGGAGGAAAGGAAATGTTTTAACCATCGCTAGACGCGATGCAACAATAGTAGGCTCTGGTCGCGCCTCTATTACTCTCCCTATGAGTACACAATTGGAAATTGAGGATGCACTCTTGTATCCCGATTCAACACGTACTCTACACAGGTATAGAGATATCCGTCACAATGGTTTCCATGTTGAAATCCAAAATGACAACAAAGAGGATAACTCCTCTTAACCAAAAACAACGGATATGGCAAACAAGTACTAGAAACAATTCCATCTTTAAACTCCGGATTGTACTATACATACATCAAACCCGTTTAACATATTGCGTACAAAGTAATTTTCCAAAACACTAACACATTCCAAACATGGCATTATCGCCTTGGCCATCCAGGCATTGGAATGATGAGGAAAATTATTAGCAATTCAATTGGTCATACATACCTCAAAACAAAATTTCCTAATCCTCGATTTTATGTGTACTTCATGTGCCACCGGAAAATTGATTTTAAGACCCTCTTATCTTAAAATCAGAGCTGAACCACTTACATTTCTTGAACGCATTCAAGGAGATATATGTGGTCCTATACAACCATTGTGTGGACCGTTCAGGTACTTCATGGTTCTAATTGACGCATCTACTAGATGGTCACACGTGTGTCTTTTAGCGACACGAAACCATGCATTTGCTAAGTTAATTGGTAAAATTATCCAATTACGAGCGCATTACCCTGAATATCGAATTCAATCAATTCGAATGGACAATGCTGCTGAATTTTCATACCATGCCTTCAATGATGATTGTATGGCTCTTGGGATACAAGTTCAACACTCTGTTCCATATATCCATATATTCAATGAGGAACATTTCCCGGCATTAGGGGGAGACAACAAGTACCAAACTGAATGCCATGAAATTAATTGGAATGTACAAGGCATTCTGCCTCGCACTCCACGTACGAGAGATCGAACTTCAAGTTCAGAAACTCATTCATTTGCAAAACATTGCAAATAACCTGCCAGATGCATTTACTAATTATAAGGGTGTCACAAAATCCTATAATCCTGCCAGAAATATACCTGAAAGAGTGGAGGTACCGCAAAATACCACTCAACTCCCGCCAAAATAAGAGGGGAGAAGTACAGTACAAATGGCGGATACAACTTCTAACAAGCGACAAAGGAAACAATAGAATGTAAATGCAGATCAACCTCAAGTTGATAGACACCAAAGGATCCTTAAACCCGATCAACAAGCACTCAATTATCGATCCCGGGACATCGGAATACCCCGACTCAAATGTTTTGGGAAATACCATTGAGTCATCAGGGGTCCAAGAAATTTCCACAAACTATACTGATTCTGGAGAATCATACGATCGTAAGACTACAATTGTCGACATTTATTTCTCCACAACAATTGCAAACAACCTTCAAAATGATCCGATCCCAAGACCATGGCAGAGTGCAAACAATACGGATGGACTCAATGGAAGGATGCAATTCAAGAGAAGTTAGCCTCGCTCAAGAAAAGAAATGTATTCACCAATGTGATACATACACCTCCCAAAGTATTCCCTGTCGGTTTCAAATGGGTTTTCGTCCGCAAACGGAATGAAAACAATGAGGTGGTGAGATACAAAGCAAGGCTTGTAGCACAAGGGTTCACGCAGAGACCCGGCATTGATTTCAATGAAACTTATTCTCCAGTAATGAGTGGAATAACATTCCGATACTTAATCTCATTGGCAGTTAAAAATCATCTATCTTTTCAGTTGATGGATGTAGTGACCGCATATCTTTATGGGTCACTTGATTCGGACATATACATGAAAGTTCCCGATGGAATTTCAATTCCAAATCCGAACGCAAATCGCAATATGTATTGTGTAAAATTAAACAAGTCTTTATACGGCTTGAAACAGTCGGGAAGAATTTGGTACAACCGACTAAGTGAGTTCCTAACCAAAAAGGGATACTCCAACAATGATGATTGCCCATGCGTATTCATCAAAAGATCCGTAACAGGATTTTGCATTATATCTGTGTATGTTGATGATCTCAACATCATTGGTAACACACAAGATATAGATAAAGCACGTAATCATCTTATGACGGAATTTGAAACGAAGGATTTGGGTAAAATCAAATTTTGCTTAGGTATACAACTTGAGCACCTTCATACATGCATCATAGTGCATCAATCAGCCTATGTCCAGAAAATATTGGAGAAATTCAATATGGACAAAGCATATCCATCGAAAACCCCCATGGTTGTTCGATTTCTCGACAGGGATAAAGATCCATTTAGACCCCGAGATGATAATGAAGAGCTATTGGGACTCGAGGTTCCATATCTCAGTGCCATCAGAGCGCTTATGTACCTTGCAAATTGCACCCGGCCGGATATCGCATTTGCAGTAAATCTACTTGCTAGATATAGCGCTGCTCCAACCAAAAGACATTGGGTAGGAGTGAAGAATATCCTTAGATATCTTCAAGGCACTAAAGATCTCGGTCTATTCTTCCAGAAGAATAAAAATATGGATTTAATAGGATATACAGATGCTGGCTATCAGATCCCCATAATGCCAGATCTCAAACATGCTTTGTATTTTTACTCGGTGGAACAACCATCTCTTGAAAGTCTTCGAAACAGACTCTAGTGGCTACATCCACTAATCATTCTGAAATAATTTCATTATATGAAGCATCACGTGAATGTGTATGGCTTCGCAGAATGATTAACCACATACAACAATCATGTGGTATAGGTGCCATTACATCACCTACCATTATCTACGAAGATAATGCTGCTTGCGTTGTTCAAATGCAAACAGGTTACATAAAGATCAATATCACAAAACATATTGCACCTAAATTATTTTACCCACATGAATTGCAAGAGAGTGGGGAAATAAATATTCTGCAAACTAAGTCTTGTGATAATCTCGCAGACTTATCCACCAAGTCATTACCAACTTCCACATTCCAAAAATGTGTTCATGGAATTGGTATGCGAAGACTACGTGATTTGCAGTTGTCAGGGGGAGAAATCTCCTAAGACTTAACCCGTTCAATACAGATATTGTACTCTCTTTCCCTTTATGAGTTTTCCCTCTAAAAGGTTTCTCATCAAGGTTTTTAATGAGGCAATATGACAACGTAATCATAAATATATCTCTCTTTTCCCCCACAGGGGTTTTTAGGAGATATAATCAAACATATGCCATATCATTTTTCTCCTTAAAATTTTCCCACTGGGTTTTAAAGGAGTTTTTCATGGCATATCCACTCTATCGGTTCTCCTTATATTTTTCCCTACAGGGTTTTGGAGGAGTTTTTCAAGATGATGAATCAAGGTGATCATATGAAGACACATTGGTCAAGGGGGAGTGTTACAAACCAAAAGTAACCAATGTGCAGTTACTTAATGTACAGATGTCTTTTGGGAAACAGACATCTTTCTTCCACCCCCATCATCATCTATAAAGCATTGTACAATCTTCAGAATCACTGATGAATGAATCAACTGTTCACTTGTCTCAATCTTTTACAACAGGTTCGTTGATGCAGTTCGATTTTGGTGGCGGGTTGGTAGCGATGGATGTGATGCAAGGGTAAGACCTGAGAATACTTACGTGCCACTGTCAGTCTTTTGTTGGGTGTGTAATCGTGATACAATAAAATTTCTCCTCCCACGTATCAGTCTTTTGTTAGCTGTCTAATCGTGATACAATAAAATTTCTTCTCCGCTCCATCTGACCTACTAGTGCTCTTAGGGGATTTGATTAACTAACAACGACACTGAACTAAATGAATACGAATTAATGTGAAGCAGTACTGGTAGTACTGTTGGCACTAATTCATTTTCTAATATTGAATTGCTAGCGAATTCAGGGCCGGTCCTGGGATTTTAGGGGCCCGGGGCGAAACCGGAAATAAGGGCCCTATTATAAATATCTAAATATAAATCTACATACACACACACACACACACACACACACACACATATATATATATATATATATGTGTGTGTGTGTGTGTGTATGTATCCAGTTTTACCAACAAACACTTAAAATGCGTTATGTATTAAAGAAAAATTCATATCAAAAAGTTTATAGATATTACCTTAAAAATTCCTTCTAACATTTCTAGATACGAAGTCATTGATGATGGTATTGATATCAATCTCATGTTCTTTCAGCCTCTCATTCATATGCCTCCAATCTCTAAACCCATCATGCCCCAATGAACTCTTGCAATTATCAGAATTGAAAAGCTTGCAACAAAAGCAAACACTTTATCAACGTGTTTTGAATAAACTAACCATTTTCTATCATGTACCTCTCCATTGCTCATTTTTCTAGAGTAATGACTGTACGAAAAATGCCTTGAGTTGTCATCCAAAGGAAATTCAATATTTTCTTCTCTTATAGGCCCTTTCTCCACTAATATGTCTCTTGCCTTGTTATCAAGATTACCCCAATTTATCGGATCATAAATATTTGTAGTAAATACTGGTTCATCAAAACTAGCAGATTCTGTAGCAGATGAATTAAATATGTGCTCATGATCACTCACATTGTTATCATCTGTGTTGATGTTGACATGGTCTTCCGTAGGACCCTCATCTTCTAGATTCACATTAGCATCTTCCTCCACAGCAACTATCGCCAATTCATCAGGATTTCTTGAACTGCTCGTATTACTTTTAAAAAATTTGTCAATGGATCCCTTCTGTGATTCTATCAATTCATCTATTCGTTTCCTCTTTTTTCTTTTTTCACTGCCGGATGCATATTTTCTAGATAACATGGTACTGAAAATTTAAAAAACAATAGTATACTTAGTAACTACAAAGCACTAATTATTGATTAAAAAATTCCTAATATGCAAACTACAGCCTACAGTAGATGTGGACCTGCTGGTTTGGGAATTCCAAATTCCGCGGTTGATCGCTCGCTCCGCTCGGCTCGCCTGTGGCCTGTCGCAATGTCGCCTCGCAGTCGCAGATGGCAGATTCACTTCGCTGAGTTCGCTCAGCGCCGCCGCCGGCCGCCGCGTTCTGCTCGTGCAGTCGTGCAGCTCCGTCGGCCGTCGCCGGCCTTGTATAGTTGTACGCGCCTGCCTGCATGCAGCAATGCAGCATGCAATTAGTAAGCCAATTAATCAATTATGCAAAGCGCCGAAGCGGATTAGATCCGTATTCCGTCGACCGTCGCCTTGTACGCAGTACGCGCGGACGGCGGACCGCGGACGCGCCTGCATGGCAGCATGCAGATTGGAGTCTGGAGACTGGAGATTGCAGTCGCAGAGCTCACGTCGGCGGCTCGGCGCGTGTCGGGTGTAGGGGTGCAAACGGGTCGGGTTAATTCTGACCGATCCGGCACCGAATCCGATTGGTACCGAATCCGGAGAAAAAATATGGGTTAGGATATGGTAACAGCAATATCCGTCCGAATCCGATACGTCTTCAAGTTTGATTTCAGGTTAGTGCTACTATTTGATGTTTCATTTTCTTTTGCAATGGTAAAATAAAATCTTCCACATCAGCTATTAAGTAGTAACATCAAGTTCTTGACAGTACGTCCTCCTACTCCATTTGCTGTACTGCATGCATTCCTTACAAACGGGTTAATCCCGACCGATCCGGCACCGAATCCGATTAGTACCGAATCCGATTGGTACCGAATCCGATTGGTACCGAATCCGGAGAAAAAAATATGGGTTAGGATATGGTAACAACAATATCCGTCCGAATCCGACCCGTTTGCACCCCTAGTCGGGTGTCGGCTCGGCAGCCTCGGCTTGGTCGCTTCGCTTACCGGCGGGGATGTAGCGCGGCGGAGAGACGGCCACCCTGGCACCCTCGGCTGCGCGGCGTGATGGTGCCGCCGTGCCGGCGCCGCCCTAGTTGGCCAGTTCCCTACGGCCCAGCCCTAGACGAATAGACGATAAGAAGATATGAATTCTGATTTCTAAAGATGAGACGCCAAGTCGGCTGCCCGGGATAAGACTCATAGACCTATTGCCAATAGCCGAATAGTATTAGTATAATCTACTCTACATAGTATATATACTAATATACTATGTATATCAGTATATGGAGGCCCCTGGGTTTTGGGGGCCCGGGGCGGCCGTCCGGCCGCCCCGCTCGCCCCCCAGGGCTGGGCCTGAGCGAATTATACATGAAGTTTCTAGCCATTGGAATGGAGCTCGTCAACTTCACTTTCATTGTGAGTTGTAAAGCTAGTCCATAGAAGGAATATCATGATCGTTGAGAAAAATAGAAATCCTCATCACACTAGGCAGTAGATTCGACGTCGTTAACGTTGGCCTGTCGCCGTGCGCCGCCGCTGCAGCTTCAACTCCGACAGCCGTGCGCATCCTCCTGCATCAAAGTGGGCTCGGTGTTCTTTCTGCACTACACCACATGCATTGTGGCAGCCTCAACGCCATCGGCACGTACATTCACATGCGCTGCCGTGGGCTCAGGGCTGCATGCAGCAGCACACGTTGCTGCAGCTTCAATCGCGGCCGCTCGCAGCAGCACACGCCGCCGCAGACCTGGACGATGTGGCTGCGCACAACAACCTATGCCGCGACCTCCACGCTACGGCCGCGTCGACGCCGAATTTTGGTCGCAACTTCCTGAGACCACCGCTAATGCCGTCGCAGATCCATCCGCCGGCTGTCATCGGCGTTGTCGATTTCAGAAGCAAAAGTCATCGATTTCGGAAGGTTTCGCTGATTTGAGAAACGGAGAGGCAGAGAGGAGAATGATAGGGAGATGGAGACGCAGCGAGAACAAACTGGAAATAGGAGACGAGAGGAAACAGGGGTGGGATTGTGTATTCGTGGGAGGCATTTTGTCGTGGGAAAGGGTCGCCCCGATGGACCTAGTGGTTCAAAGATGGTCTGACCCACTTGGCCCTTACCTTTTTTTGGGGTTGACCTTTGCCCACTGGTGCCAAAATTTTGGGGTCAGGCCAGCGGTCCAATGGGCCAACCTGAACCCTTTACACCCCTAGTGTCTAGAGCTGGCCAATGGGCCGTGCCGGGCCGGCACGGCATGGGCCCGGGCTCGGCACGGCCCGTGTATTAAACGGGCCGTGCTGTGCCGGCCCGTGGGCCGCGGTGGGAGCCCAGGCAAGGCCCGAGGCCGTGCCGGCCCGGGCACGATTTCAGCTAAACGGGCCGTGCCGGCCCGCTAGCCCGTTTAGTCGGGAAAAAGAAAAATTAAGAAAAATTGTAGAAAATTCAGAAAAATATAGAAAATTGTAGACATTGTTAATCACAAAAATAAATATTTTCAATGACATAATGAGCTTTATTAACTTATTAAATTACATGGGATGGCTACCTCATTAAAAACTTTACCAAGTAAAAACTCAATTTGAGAAAACCTTGGTAAAGAAAAAAGAGTACAGCCTATAAAGCTCATTAGTGACTACATGTGAAGAACAATATTGAAAATCCTATTCATTGCTATCTAAATACAAATTCTCAAAAGATTCTTCTAAATCTTTATTATCTGCAGTATGTTGGAGTCTTGATTCAGCTTGTTCCCAGCTTTTGACGGTCATAAGTACTTCGACCATCTCGTTGGAGAGACTTGTTCGTCGCTCCTCGATTATTCTTCCCAGAAGATCGAATGCGACTCAGGAGACCGAGAGACAGAATCAACACATCCCGCGCTAATATGGATAGCATCGATATGATACCTTCCGGTTTGCCACCATGAGAGGATGTTCAACTCCTGCTCGGTCGACGCTATCATCGTTGAGATAGCCCGATAGGTCTCCGTGCTTTGTCGCCTTCCTCCTAATCGCTGTGTACCGCACTGCACGAGAACTAGACGAAGAACCAAAATCTTGCCCCATTGCATAGCCCCTAGAGGTGTTAGGGACTATCGGGGTCTTTCCAAACGCATGATTCAAACTTATTTTCATATTTATTATATACCTCATATAATTTATCCTTAACTAATGTAAAGTATGAACAATAGTCTAAATCGGTAGCCTCACTTAAAACTTGTAAAACATTTATAAATCCTTGGAGTTTGGCCCTAGGATCCAAAATAAAAGCAAATGCATATAAAATAGGAATTTCTCTCCAATATTTTAAAAACTTAGATTTCATGGCAACTACAGCATCCCGTAGTATAGGATCATTTTCAAAAGCCTTTAGGTGAGTGGCAATTTCAACAATATTATGAACAATCATAGGAGATGTAGGGTAGTATACTCCAGAAAGACAAACTGTAGCTTTATGGAAAATTTCTAGAAAGGAAAATATTTTTTCACCAACAACCCAATCGTCCTCAGTAATTTTAGGGTCTCTAACTTGGGTTCTACTGGAGGAGCTACGAGATTGATGACTTTGGGTGTGAAGGAAAACAGATAAAGTGCTCTTATATGGCAATATATGTTTAAGCATAAGGTAAGTAGAGTTCCATCTAACAGGCATGTCTAAACCAAATTTTCTAGGATTTAACATTCATTGCTACGCAAAAACTCTTATATGCGGCTATTCGTTGGTTAGAACAATTAATAAATGAAATTGCATCTCTAAAAGAATCAATACAAGCATTTAATCTTTTTAAACCGGATTTAACAATAAGATTAATAATATGACAAGCACAACGTTGATGCAATAAGAAAGACTGTGCATAAGTATTAAACGAAGGAGTAAGAATTTCCATAGCTTTGGTATTTGCAGCTGCATTATCTAAAGTTATAGAAAAAATCTTATCCGTGAGACCAAAATCTTCTACAACTTTAATAATGCTTTCTGCAATATTTTCAGCATTATGTGAAACATTAATTAATTTAAATCCTATAATTTTTTTTTCCATTATCCAGTCATCATTAACATAATGAGCAACAACACTAATATAATCCTCTTTAGCCCTACCACTCCATACGTTGGATGTCAAAGCAATAGAGAATGTACATGTATGAAACATTTCTTTCAATTTATCACGACAATTGTTATAATATTTAATTAAATCTCTAGTTGTTGTTTGCCTAGATACAGTACTAAATCGAGGGCTATGAGCAGTCCTAATATATTTTTGGAAAGTATCAGATTCACCAAAATTTAAAGGTAAATCTTGAGAAGCAATTAATCTACAAAGAGATTCCCGAGCTACCTCTGGGTTGTACTCCCACGCACGCATCGAGCCGTCTGGTTATATTGCAGCGTGTCCGCGATTTGTATTCCTTGCCTTTTCTTGCACTTGCAAGATGTCGTTGTAGATGACCCGTCCCACATGAAGATTTTGCACTCAACTCATTACCACAAATTTTACAAACAAAGATACCTCACTTCAGTTCCATCATTGTCGGTCTTGATCTTCTTGTCGAAATCATTCCAAACTGTTGATGTACTAGCTCTTGTTCTTTTTGCACCCGTGCTTTGGGTCGTGGATGCACTTGTTGAGCCAGCAGAAGATGGATCGATTGGACCCTGCGCCACCGGCCTGGCCGCTTTCTTCGGATCTCCGCTTTGTACATGTGGACCTTCCGCGATGGATATGCTTGTTGAAACGATTGCATATCCTCCGCCGAGAGCCCGAATTCGGAGAGTTGAAAATCGTAGTTCTCCATTAATCAAGTAATCAACTGCAAATTGAAATAGCAAAAACGATTAACTTACTATTAAACCTACAAATAATAGCAAAAAATTAATCCAACAAATGAACAAATAATACCAAAAAATTAAAATAAGACAGCATTATTACCTCCTTTGCAGCTCTCACAAAATTTTTTGAAGATTTTTGAATTTTCAGAATTTTGCACGAATTTTGACCAAATTTGCGCTTACACTTTCAGATTTTTCACAGCTAAACCGAGAGAGAAGAATGAGATTTGAGGTGTGGAAGAAGGAGGACGGATGCCCCCCTATTTATAGGAAAATTTTCAGATTTTTTCCGAATTTTTTACCCCCCAATAGTCACAAAAAACGACTATTTTTCAAATTAAACGGGCCGGCCGTGCCGTGCCTTACCGGCACGGCCCGTTTAGTGCCGTTGGGTGGGCCGTGTCGTGCCGGGCCGGCACAGCCCGATCTCTTAACGGGCCGTGCCGGCCCGCAGTGTACGCTCTCGCCCGTGCACGCCTCGTCCGCCGTGCCGCGTGCCTTCGTGGGTCGGTCTCATGCGTCTTGGTCCGTGGCGCGCCCGCCTATTTGGACAGCTCTACTAGTGTCGAGTTGGCGAAGATAGGATGAGAAGCGTGGGAAGGGTTTTTGGATTGGAAAAATCCAATTTATTTGATTTTCAATTTTGAACTAACTGTGCAATAAAGGTGGCTAAATAGACGGTGTTTGCCAGGCCAATCCAAAGCACGTTATTGTTGGCCCGACTCAGGCTTGGCATGGCCCACCCCCGAATCATGCAGGGCCATGCTTGGGCAGCCACCCTGGTCTGGCGTGCCATCCTGGCACAGCTCGTTAGGCCCGTTCATTTTTAATGCTTTCAATAATTTTATTTTATAGTTTTAAATTTTATATAGTTAAGTTTGTAAGTATAATAATTTTATTTTGTATTTTATTTTTTTGATTTTCTTACATTTTTAAAAATTTCATGGCAAATGGGCTAGATGGGCCTCCGTGGTTCGTCAGGCTATACGAGCTCAGGCTGGCACGTCACGACCCGTCACCTCGGTGGGCCATGCCTAACGGGCTAAGTGGGTCGTGCCGTGATGGGCCACCTATTTGGCTAGCACTGATGCGCAAATCAAGACTTCGAACTTAAAGAAAAATGTTTGCTTTATCCCTTCCTCAAACCTAGAGGTGGGCAATTTTATACCAAAACTAGAAAACCGAACCGAAAAACAAAAAATTGCGATTTGTTTGGTATTCGATGCTATTTTATTTTTGGAGCTACTCGGTTTTTTTGTTTAAGGTGCAGTTTCTAAGTTATAGAAACCGAAATAGTAGTAACTTCCTTACCTAGTATCCCTAGTGGGTGACTCCAATCGAAACCAATGCGGCAATACCAAAGGGCAAACCACAAAGGGCCCAAGGCCCATTGGCCATAGCGCTCAGGTGGCTTAGCCTCCTTTCATGATTCACTGATGCTAGACCGACCCAACGAATCTACTCACAATCGAGCGCTCGCCTCTTAGTTCTCTCTCTCCTCTCTCTCTCTCAACCCTCAAGTAAAGTTGGAACCCTAGCCGCCAGCTAGCCGCACCGTTACAAGCCACTCAACTCTCATAGGCTGCACCGCATCACCACTGTCGTAGGCTCGCAATCGCAGGTGCACAACCCTGCCCCACCCCCACACAGCCACACGCTGCACAACGCCACCACCACCACAAACCCATGCCCAAATGGTGCATGGCCTCTACCAGATCGGCCACCACCACCAGCCCACGCTCGAATAATGCTTGTTGGCCAAGCCCCAAGGTGCCACCAAGCCATAGAAGCAAAGTGTTGAAGAAGGTAAGGACTAATTTTTTTCTTGATCTTGGTTCTATGAACTTCCATGTGTTGGATTGGGTTTGTGAAATGAAGATGTGAATATATTTATAGATTGATGGTCAATGGTGATTTGATTTCACTGATTTTGCTGATTTCATATATTAGGGGATCTTAATTTTTACCACGACGCTAACAATTGAACTATCCTGCAATGTGTGTTGTTTTGTTTACTCAATTTGGCTTGTGTCTTGCTTGATTTGTTTTTTGAGTCACCTAACAATTAGTGTTCTTGCACGATTTGTAAATGATAGAACCTAATGAAAGCCATGGAAATCAAGATGCAAAGAGGTCAGAAACTGCAGAGAATGAGGAGGAGTAGCAGCAGGAGGACAAGCAGGACAAGGAGAAGGGGAAAAGGAGGAGAAAGAGAAGTAGGCTAAGAAAAGAAAGTAAAAGAAAAAAAAGTAATGGCACCAAGATCTGATGTCCAGGAAAGCTTCACAAAGATGAAAATTGGAGATATAGTCAAGAAGACCAAGTTCAAACACTGCAGTCGTGAGCTTCGCTTAATCCGAAACTTAATGGTACATCCTCTTTGAACTCTCACTTGAAAGTTTATGTTGAGATCCGAATTTGCTAATCTGGACCCTCTGTGTATACTACACTAGTCCATGATCACGCTAATGTACACATTGGCAACATCGATATAATATTATCTATACACACAAATAACTAAGAAAATAGCAGATATTATTGAAGAGTTGGGTTGCAACCTTATGGTCAAAGTTTATATTTATTGGCCTCATAGGGCTTGACTAATGAAAATAACTAAGCAGAAAAATAAAGATAACTTCAAGGGTAGTCCATCCATATGCTCACAGGCAATCGGCATGGGTAGCGTGACCTAGTTTCCATGATTTTCAATATATTCCTCAAGAAACAGCTCATCCGTGGCGACGTAACCTTGTCCTCCAACAACTGAGTAGCATTGTTTATGGCAAGAGTGAGCACATGGAGTATTCAGCAAGTTGTGTATGCAGATGCAATTATATATATATAGGAAGCCTCTTTTCTACACCCGGGTGTAATTACACCCTATGTCGTATCTCACAACGTAGGGAGTATCTCGCGTAACGGAGGGTATCTACGTGTAGTATACGAGTATTTAAGACCATTTAGGTGGTATGAACAATTTTTCAAAGGTGGTATGTATATTTTTTTAGACATACTCCTTTTTATGTGTATATATGAAGGTATTTACAAAATATGTTAAAAACTATTGTCTCCCTTGTAATTTTTTGTATGGTTCACATTGGAGTATCTTATAATTAGTACACGAGTATACCTAAAGTGATAAAGGAGTATTTTATGTTTGTTTATGTGGTATATTAGAGGTGGGTGTAATTACACCCGGGAGTAAAAAGCATTTTTCCTATATATATATATATATATATATATATATATATATATATATATATATATGAACATACTTTTTACTCCTGGGTGTATTACACCCACCTCTAATATACCACCTAATTTTTTTTTGAAATACTCCTTTATCACTTTAGGTATACTTGTATACTAATTATAAGATATTCTAATATGAACAACATGAAAAAATTGCAAGGGAGTCCATAGTTTTTAGCGTAATTTGTAAATACCTTCATATACGTACATAAAAAAAGTATATCGAAAAAATGTACATACTACCTCTGAAAAATTGTTCATACCACCTAGATAATCTTAAAAGACTCGTATACTACACGTACATACCCTCCATTACGCGAAATACTCACTACGTTGTGAGATACGATATAGGGTGTAATTACACCCAAGAGTAGAAAAGAAGCTTCCTATATGTGTGTGTACATACATACATACATACATACATACATACATACATACATACATACGTACGTACATACATACATACATACATACATACATACATACATACATACATACATACATACATACATACATACATACATACATACATACATACATACATACATACATACATACATACATACATACATACATACATACATACATAAAGCCTTTTTCGTACTTCCAAGAGTACATACTCCCACTTCTAATATACCATTGAAAAGAATATGTTATACTTCTTTATCACCTTGGATGTATTTAAATAGTAATTTTAAGATACTACACTGTGACTTAGCTAGAAAAATTTCATCGAAGCTCTTTATTTTTGCTATATACCATTTTCCATATATAAAAAGAGTCTACACATAAATTATGCTATAAAAAGTAGATTGTGATGAAATTTTTCATGGAACTCACTTTGGAGTATCTTATAATCATTATTAGAGTATACTCAAAAGGATAAAGAGGTATAACAATAACATTTAAATGGCATATAAGAAGTGGGAGTACATATTCTCAGGAGTATAGAATCATTTTCCTATATATATGGGTTATCTGGTGCAGCGCTTGTAATTTTAGGAGATTCAATTGTGGTTTAAAGTTACTAGCCTTAGTGCATAAAGTTACCATCTATAAAATATGAAATTACGCTTATCTGTAGCATGATCAACGTTACAAACTTGCCTTGATCTAGTGCTGCTGGTTCTTGACCTTCGATAAAGTCTTGATCTTGAACTTCTTCTTCTTCCTCGGCAAACGATTCCATCGCATAAAAGTCTACTCGCACGAGAGAGAAAATCAAAATAAAACAAAAATAGAGATCAAACAAACTCCAAATAAATAAATAAAATTCATCATAAAATAGAGCTTGATTTTATATGAATTTAGAGACATGAACGGGCTCAATCAGAGTTCGTATGAGAGAGAGAACGGGCTCTTAGAAGTTGGAATGGCTAAGAAGTTCGAGAAAAAGAAAAAAACTATTGTGCTAAGATTTACTATTCTGTCAACCAAGCTCAAACCCTAAACCCTAGTCTATGGTGGACACAGTTTACAGAATAGTGCTATGGTGCAGCTGCTGGGTGCCGATGTGGCAGAGGACATGGTAGACACGTGGCATGTTGATGTGGCTTGGCATTGCAACAAGGTGAGGTAGCGATCTGGGTTGGCATGGCTCTTGTGTGGCTGACGCGTGGGCAACATGCGGACAGCTGCGCTAAGTTGGTCACATATGTGGATAGCCACATGTAATAGATCAACGACGATGGTAGATTGACATCAGCGATGGCAAGTGGTGAGTCAACAAAGTCACCGGGATGATCCTGAGGCCACGACGAACACATCAACTGTCTCGGATTGGTTAGAGGGGCTCAGCGCAGTGGTCAGTGTCGAGGTGAGCAACGCCATTGGATCAGCTCGACAGTGCAACAGTGAGAACAGGCTCACCTGGTGGTTTTGGATGTGTGCATTGGCTTCCTAGAATTTACCAATCTTGGCGCAGGGACCAATGATCATCAGAGACGATTGATGGTGAGCTAGAAGCGCCGGAGTAGATCAGGTGTACGACAACAATGGGCTCTGGCAGGTTTCAAGGCATGGCAAGGGTACGAGGCTGAAGGGCAAAGTCTCATTGGAGACGGTGGAATTCCTCGATGGAGTTGGCAGCGATGGCGGAGCTCAAATCAGCTATCTCGACGAGACGATGAGGTGACAGCTAGGGTTTTGCATGTGGGGCGACTTAGGATGCGAAGGACAAGGGCCAACGCACTTATTTAAAGGCTGTGGGCATGGAGTCCAACATGGAAATAACAGTGATGGTGGAATCCAGGTTGGCTACGTGGGGGAAGACAAAGCCAACAAGTGGACCCCACCTATTAGTGACTGCGACGAGTGAGGGATGCAATGCCGACGTGTGGCGTACGCACCGCAAATGGTGAGCTACAGGCTGCGTGCAATGCTGGGTTGGGCAGAGAGAGAAAGACTGGTCTGGCGGCAAGGATTCGACCCAAAGGCTTTTCTAAAATTTTAAATAGCTTTTAGAAAACACAGAGAACTCAAATAAGCCAAGAAAAATAGCAAATGAACTTAGAAAATTTATACAAATACTTTGAAACCTCAAGAACTTAAATAGAACTATTTTGGATTTAGTTGACATTAGGATTAATCACATTAAACCTTAATTTCTAAAAATTCAATTTAAGCCTTAATTAATTATATAAAATTAGGGAAATTTATAAAACCTTTTTCTGGACAATTTTTTTTAAAAAAACTAAAAAATCTAAGAAAATCCTAATAGGAGCATAGACCCTAATCAAGGTACTTTGCGAGTACAAGCAAATTAGGGAGATAATAGTCACTGTGTAATTTACACTTGGAAGTTTGATCCTAAAGACATTAGAAATTCTGTTGCGGAAATGATAATTGAAGATAAGCATCCTTATGCTTTTATTGAACATGGAGGCTATAGAAATTTTATATCCAAAGCTTGCCCATGTTTCTTTGTGCCTTCTAGGAAAACATTTACTAGAGATGTCATTCGTGTGTACAATTATGAGAAAGTAAAGCTCAAGCAATTTTTAAGGACTCTTGTGAAAGAGTTTGCCTCACCATCGACACATGGACTTCAAACACACAACAAAACTACATGTGTGTCACAACACATTTTATTGATAATGATTGGAAGCGACACAAGAGGATAATTGGTTTTTTCTTGTTAAAGGGCCATAAGGGGGATGACATTGGGAAAGTCTTATAGAAATGCTTGATGGAATGGGGGTATAGAGAAAGTTTTCACAGTAACTATTGATAATGCTAGCTCTAATGATAGCGCTTTAAATTACATGGGGAGGGTCTTGAATAATTCAAACAATAGCATTGCTAAACGCAAGTATCTTCACATGTGTTGCTCATATTGTTAACTTGGTAGTTTCCGATGGCCTAAAAGAAGCTAATGTCTCAGTTGCTCGTGTTCATGCAATCATTAAGTTTATAAATAACTCAACATCTACATTGGCCAAATTTAAGAAATGTGCTGAATTTGCAAAGGTGGGCAGCAAAGCATTCTTATCACTAGATATTTGCATTAGATGGAACTCGACATACCTTATATTGAATGTTCCAATAACTTATGAGACATCATTTGAATGGTATGAGGAGCAAGAAACATATTATGCAATCAAATTAGGCGGTGATAAAGGAGTTCTTGAAAGTGCAGATTGGGATAATGCAAAGAAAAGTATCAAGTTTCTTGGGCACTTATATGATCTCACTCTCTACGTTTTGGCCACACAACATGTGACAACTAACATTTTCTTTCATGAGATTGGTGATGTATTGCTTTTGCTGCAAGAATGGTGTCGTGGTGATGATATTATTCACAAGGACATAGGTAAAAGAATGCTAGAGAAGTACTGCGAGTACTGGGGATATCTTGAGAAGTTGAACTTGCTTATTTTTATTGCTGTTGCTCTTGACCCAAGATACAAACTATCTAATTATACAAAGATAGCTATTTTGGAAATATTTGGTGAGGAACAAGAAGAATTGTGAAATATAATGCATGTTGCTTTTTGTTCTTTGTTTGATGAGTATAGAAAACTCTATGCTCCAAGTGACAAGGCACCATAATCCAGTGATTCTCAGGAACTTGCAAAATGGAGCACAAGGTTGATGAAGTCACTAATAACTCAAAAGATGAGGATGAGCAATGGTGTGATTGGCACCAGAAAGGTTGAAATTGAGAAATATCTTAGTGAAGACAATGAAGAAGATATCACATAATTTGATATTCTTGATTGGTGGAGGTGCAATTCTCCTAGGTTCCAAATATTGTCTCGCTTGGCTGAAGATATGTTAGCAATTCCTATTTTGATAGTCACATTCGAATCGGCTTTTAGCATGGGTGGGCATGTCCGTGATGACTTTAGGAGCTCACTCACGCCATATATGGTTGAATGCCTGGTTTGTGCACAAGATTAGTTACGATGTAGGGGTGGCAATTCCCCTGTGGGGGTGGGCCCCATGGGGAATTTCCCCATTGGGGGTGGGGGCGGGGGCTATCTCCCCTTACGAGGGAATGGGTGGGACCTCGCTACGCTAGCGGGGCGTGGATGGGGGGTGGACCTCCCCCCGTAGGCATTTGGTAAAAATATTTTTAATAATAGATTATAGTTTTTTTAATATGGGAGATTGTATTCTTTTCTTATATATTTGGACTAAAACTCGAATCTATATTTAGAATATATATTTTGAAGCTATATTTTCAGAAAAAGGTATGTCTAAATAATTATAAACAGATAAATAAACCCACATTATCATTTTTTAAATTAATTTAGCTTTTTTTAATTCCCACGGGGCTCCTCGTGGCGGTCGGGTCCCGCGGGGACTAGGGCTGATCTCCCCCCATTTAGCCTAATGGGGCAGGGAGCACGGCCGTAGGGCCTCGCCCAGGACCCCCTAGCCCTATTGCCACCCCTAGTTTCATGTGACGATATTGTACTAGTGTTAGTGTGATAGTAGTGTTACCAGTGTTAGTAGTGTACTCATTATTTTATTGTTTCATGCGATAATATTATTTCAAAATTTCAAATGCTTACTATGTTAGTACTTAGTAGTGTACATATAGTACAAATGAATGCTTACACTATGTACTGGTAGATCCTCATTCATCAATACATCGACTTTTAGTTCGGTTTAACCAAAATATCAAATTAATTGAACCAAAATATTTCTGTTAATTTGGTTTGGTTTTTTCTTTGGTTATCTCGATGGACACTTATCAATAACGAAAAAAAATTTAAAACCAAAAACCCAATCGCTTTAACTGAACTAACCGAATGCCCAGCCCTACTCAAACCACAGTCGTTTTATTTGATGTGGCATTGATTTTAGTTGACATGGCATCCATGTCAGCATATTTCTCTAATATGGCATCTGTATCCATGTCAGCGTCCATGTCATTCTCAAAGCAACTTCTTCTACCATTCAAAAGGGAGAGAGAGATGACTAGCGGACGATGAGGAAGGTGGCAAAGAGGCTGACAATGAGCTCCACAGGTTGGCGTGTTGATGATGAGGAGTCCAAAGATGATGACTAGCCACGGTGGCTCGAGTCGGTGATGGTGTCACTAGATTTGACGAAGATGACAGTGAGGATGTCGGATTCGACGATGAAGTGAGAACTCAAGTCACGACCAGCAACAACGGCTCACCAGAGTGTAGGAAAGCAGCGGGGGAAGTATCTGTCCACATCTCCCACCCACCCACCTCTCTCTCTCCCTCTCCCCCATCCATGTCTAGGGGTGGAAACGGCGAATAGTCTCAAATACGAATACGAATTTATGTTTTTAAAACGGATACGGATACGAATTCGAACATTCTCGAATACGGATACGAATCGAATGTCATAACGAATACGAATTCGAATCGGATATATGCTTAATTCGGTCGAATACGAATATCCTCCTACGAATGTCGTAATCGACCGGTTTTTCCAATTAGCGGTTCTAAATTCAAATTGACATTTCAGATTTCATCAAATGTCAAATTTTGAATTTAGCGGTTTTTCCGATTAGCGGTTTTAAATTCAAATTTTGACATTTCAAATTTTATCAAATGTCAAATTTTGAATTTAGCGGTTTTTCCGATTAGCGGTTTTAAATTCAAATTTTGAAATTTTAACATTCAAATTAATCCGATTAGGATTAAGGATGATCTATGTTCAATGTATGTCCTTTTTGGGCATCTGATGGTACATGCAGTTCGTTAAAGATTCAGCTTCCTGTTGTTGTTGTGTAGAAATACCAAAAACAAGAATTTAGGGTAACAAAAGAATAGATATAGAGAATCAATTCTTAGGAAGCATGCTAGCATTACAATATGGGGGTAATTTGCAATCGTTGTTAAAGAAACTAACACTGCAACCCTAAAAGAGGATATAACAACAGAAACTCAAGGAAGCATTGTGGGCAACAAAAGAACATATGCATCATATCCTGCAGTAAATCGAACCAAAAGAAAATAGTTTCATTGTACGCATACCTAGTACAGCTCGTGCCCAAAAATTCTCCTTCTCGGATTGAAGCCGAGTGTTCTTTAGACTCAGTGATCCTGCTGGAGCACGAAGGCACGATCTTCTTAAGAAAGAAGGGTTATGCTTAGCAGCAGGAAAAGCAAGCGGTGAGCACGCCCAGCAGCCTAAGCCTTGACAGGAGCCATTTACACAATTACAGGACGGTATGTAAATGAAATTAGCACTTTAGCATTGAATTCACACAATTACACAAGTTTCAATCATATCACCTAATCGCCTCGTTCTCTAGAAATATCGCTTGGACACCCTCCTCAATACGAGAGAATGGGAATCAAGAAATGGGTCAAGCACGATTACGCGGACAATTTCGCGCCGAGTGGGCGGACGTAATGTCCGGCATGGGGGTTCAGTTGAACCCCCAGAGATTTTGGAAAATAAACTGCTATTAGTAATCCACCACCCAATAATAAAATCCGCAACAAACTGGATGGATCGGGGTACCATCCCAGAAATAAAGATTTGGACTACATTGCTCACGGCAAAGAAAAGACGAGAACAAAACTCATAGAACAACAATCCATGCAAGTTAGTGTTTGTTACCAAGAAAAGGCCAGCACTCGCCTTCGTTGTCAAGTCTTATGCATACTGTCCTCAGCACAAATTGAACTGCCACCAGCAACAATAGGTAGATCCGAGCTCGAATTACGCCGAATAGGAGAGCTTTGGGGCTGTCTCTCATCTAATAGTTGTGCCATCTCACCATGGGAGATGGCCGCCGTCATGTGGGTGGAGGTGTTGGTCAATAGTAGCAGCGATCATCGACGAACTCCAAGGAGAGGAAGTGTGAGATTTTGAGGTCGAGGTGAGACTGTTTCAATTAATATGTAGATTGTGAAAGTATATTTCATGATGTATCTAGTATACTAATTTCATATTATCAATCTTAGTATAGTCTCAGAAATAGTGACAGGTGACCTAACTGCATCCCATGAGGCATGAGGAGAGATTGCATACATCTCGTCCTGGATTCGATACCAGGTTAAGTCATGTATGAGAACAAGCTTGAGGTTGTGAATTCGTCTCTCACCCTTGCATTTTTAGACATGCACAAGTGAGTGCATACACAAAAGTGTATACAAACTGCGCACGTGTAAGGATGTCTAATGGAATTTTTGGCATATATAACACTATTTGCAACCGTAATTACAAAAATATCCGTATGCGTGCCGTATTAGCAAAAATGGCATTTTTGCTACCCGGTGGTCTAGCGGTGACACCGTAGGGATGACGCATGTGACCTGCCACACTCAGCCACTGGGCGGCCAAGGCCTGCCACCCCGCCACTGGGCATCAGGTGCCTTGCCGCCCCACCACCGGGCACCAGGTAATTAAGCCGGCTAATTAGCCAGCTTAATTACTTATCTTCATTTTTTATATACTATTTGTTTGAATTTTTAAATATATCAAATGAACTCAACAAATTATGAAATTTTATGTGCAACCTCCCGACATAATGTGCTTGATTGTGTAATTTTTTGACAGTTTATCCATTGTGAATGTTGCTCAAAAATTTATATAATTATGATATTTCTAGGGGTTGTTACATGTAGCAAACGAGCTCAAAAAATTACAAAATTTTACGTGCAACCTTTTGACATAGTCATAGTAATTATCTATTTTCCAAGAATTTTATGCATTACAAATATTTATAGGAGTACATATAAAAGTACAAATACCCCTGGTAATCACTTGCTAATCACTTGGAGCCTTGCTATCGGGTGGCAGGCTTTGGAACCATGCAACAGGGGTGGGTAGGGGTGAATTTTGTTTACTTTGTTTAGTCCACATGTGAACGAATGGAGTGGGTCATAGGCATTTGGCTCATATAGAAATTGAGCACTTGTGCAGAAAATAGACCACTGAAAGTGTCACTTGCATTGCGTCTGTCTCTTCGCACACAGTTCACTCCTGCCATTATTTGTGCTTTGTTAGTGCAAGCGCACTCTCGCTCATGCTATAAATTGTGCGCTCTCCCGCAGTTGCTCTCATACTCTCTCTTTTACAAAATCTCTCGCAGTCGCTCTCAGCCTCTCAAAGTCTCGCAATTCTTCATAGCCGGTTAGTAGTAGTATTAGTGTACTTTCTGTAATACCTATGTGTGCATATATATATATATATATATATATATATATATATATATATATATATATATATATATATATATATATATATATATATATATATATATATATATATATATATGTGTGTGTGTGTGTGTGTGTGTGTGTGTGTGTGTGTGTGTGTGTGTGTGTGTGTGTGTGTGTGTGTGTGTGTGTGTGTGTGTGTGTGTGTGTGTGTGTGTGTGTGTGTGTGTGTATTTATGTAATTATTTTTAATTTGTAGTATTGTACTACCATTATATATATTTATTTCATCATAATTTTTATGTAGTATTATACTGCCATAAAATAAATATTTATTTGTAATGTACGCCCTAAAATAAATAACTATGTAATTATTTATTTGTAGTATTGTACTACCATGAAATAAATATTTAAGTATTTATTTATTTCATCATAATTATTAATTTGTAGTATTATACTGCCATTATATATGTATATGTATATGTATATGTATATGTATATGTATATGTATATGTATATACACGTTTTTATGGATGCTTGCAGCGTTGGTTTGATAAATTTGGCTTTAAGCTTTTTGAGAAAGTTCGTAGTGATTTACCTTCAGTTTTTCGATCATAGGTAAATTATGTCTTCTCTCATAATGGTATAAGAGAACATATATTGGATATAACACTTAAATCCTAAATTTCAGATTCTTAGTTGGTTGTCCAATAGCCCTACTAACATAGAGAGCTATATTAGACCAGGTGTATGTATGTTTAAGTCATCTTTAAGAAATAGTTCATATGAGAAGCAATACAATAAAAAGATTTAAAATAGAAGATTCATCATTGAGTAATTCCTTGATAGGCCCTCTGATATTAGATTGTTAAGTAATTTCACACATAAAATAATGAAATTGACAACTCAACATACCGTCGATTCTTTAGTGGAGCTTAAAATATGGCTAGTATACAAAAATCAATCTTGAATGTAAAGGTAGGGTGCCAACATGCCATGATTTGGTGGGGTTTGGTGGGTTGTGAAGTTTGAAGATACATATATGTACTATTTATTTTATCATAAATTTTAATTTGTAGTGTTTTATTGTCATTATTTCTTCATAATTTTTATGTAGTATTGTATTGCCTTGAAATAAATATTTATTTGTAGTAATGTACTGCCATGAAATAAATAACTATGTAATTATTTATTTGTAGTATTGTACTACCATGAAATAAATATTTATGTAATTATTTATTTCATTGTAATTTTTAATTTGTAGTATCGTACTACCATTATATATGTATATGTACATGTATATGTGTATATTTATATGTGTATCATACTACCATTATATGTATATGTACATGTATATGTGTATCGTACTACTATTATATATGTACATGGATATGTGTATATGTACGTATGTACATATGTGTATATGCATCGTAAGCCCTGGCCTCCCGGATGCTTCCTGTCATTAGTCCTAGTGTACATTATTTTTTACGATTTATTTCATTGCAAATTTCAATTTGTAGTATTTTACTATTATTATCAATCTTCACACTAATATTTGGTCTATACCATTTGTTCGAAGGTATGTCTTTATCAGAGCTTCTCGAATAGTTCTACGATGAGAACTACTAGAGTGCCACTCATGGATGACGGGTGATGCGGCTGGCCCTCCGCCCTTCAGGCTACGGGGAGGGAGGGATCATTGCGAGCTGGACAAGAGCTACGTTCCAATCCTGCAGGCCATGGGCTTGTTGCTCTTTGCGAGGCTGGTCTCCATTGAATGCCAATTCACCCTCGACAGCAGCCTGCTTGCGGCACTAGTGGACAAGTAGAGGCTCGAGATGCACACATTCCACTTTCGGTGGGGGTGAAATGATGGTCACTCTGCAGGACGTCTCATTCTTGACCGATCTCCTTCTCCGGGGTGATGCACTTGTTCTAGCCCCTGCACCGGCGAACTGGAAGGAGAGATTGGTGCACTGAAAGCTTAAGCTCCATTAAGTTGGTTTTGGTGATAATGATAAATCTAATTGTGAGACTAACCTATTTATTTATTATAACATTGCTTAATTTTATTTGGATGAAAAGATCAAATCATAAGATGTATGCATTCTACATCTCATTCTTATCTCTTAGTGCATTCCTTGGATCCAAAATATAGATTGAACTTCACTAAATAGTCTAACTTGAATATGTGCATATGCTTCCACAATACATTCTTATATGCACACAATTAGGGGGAGTTCACTCTATATTTTGAGGTTTTATTAGTATTGATCTATGTTTCCTTTCCACATATTAAGGATCTTTACTTTGAAACATATCTCTTGAGTATATATAACTTGTGTAGTCCATATATACTCTTAATCAGGTTGTCATCTAGTTTCTCCATTATGTGTTAATAGTTAGATGACTAATGACAACCGGATGAGTAAACTTTGATTTGAAAGCTTATCTTAGAGTATAAAAATATTGTGTACATATTGTATACTCATAAATTCAATTTCTATCTCATTATTTGTTGAGATTGTCATAAATTACCAAAAAGAAAAGATTGTAAAATCTAGTCCCTCTATTATGAGTTAATGGTGAAGTTTGGTAATTAATGATAATTGGTTTGTAGACTAACATTTTCTATGAGTTGGATGAATAGATTAGGTTCCACAAATGAAAATGAATTGGGATGATTTCATGTGTTGAAGATCATCAAGTCAAGATGTGAGAAGAAGATGGCTTCATGAGTTGAAAATCATCAAGAAGAAAATGTATCATGAGTTGATACATGTCTAAGAGGAAATGATCATGTATTGATCATCAAGTCAAGAGAAAAACCATCATGTGTTGATGAAGTTCAAGTGATAAGAACCTAGACTTGAAGTGAAGATGTGTGTCATCAAGCTTGAAGAAGATGATTAGGCAAATATATCACTAACTAGGACTAAAGATGTGCTCCTAGTGTTTTACCGATCATGGTGTTTGGTTGGAAGACTGGATTGCTAGTATATGTTGTCGTACTATTAAGAGGTGTCATGTTTAGTAGTTTGAGTCTCATCATATTTTGATAGCTTAATCTCACTTCTTGTAGCTTTCCTGACATGAGGTCTATATTTGCAAATGTGTTTTTGCAAATAGTTGTGGTTTATGTGTTGAATCCTTGTAACATGGGACTATATATTACGAATGTGTTTTGCAAGTGTTTGAAGTTTATGTTTCCTAATCCTTGTGATATGAGACTTATATCTACAAATGTGTTTTTGAAAAAGTTGAAACTCATATTAAAGTATCTGTATTTCTTAGGACAATCGGAACTACCGCAGTGTAATCTGCGGTACTACCGCTGACCGAAACTACTGGTGTTTTTATCACGGAACTACTGCGTGCGTTGGTGGTCGAAGACCTTCATGGTTGAGAGCCGACGTGGTCGAACCAATGTGGTTGAGATCTCTGTGATCGAAACCAGCATGTCGAACTGACATAGTCGAAAGCGTGTTTGAAAACGTGGTCAAACTGAAGTAGTCAAAAATGTGGTCGAAACCAACGTGGTTGAGATCTGTGTGATCAAAACCAGTGTGGTCGAAACCGATATTGTCGGGACCTGTGAGGTCAAAATCGACTTGATTAAAACAACATGGTCGAAGATCTGTATGATCGAAGATTGACGTGGTCGAAGATCAACATGGCTGACGTGGTCGAGACCTGGGTATTAGAAACCAATGTGGTCGGAGACTAATGTAGTCGGTGACCTGTTTGGTTGATACGGACAACGTGGTTAGAGACCAATGAAGTCGGAGACCTGTGTGGTCGAACTGGACAACGTGGCTAGAGACCTGAATGGTCGAGCCATCTAACGTGGTCGTGGACCAATGTAGTTGACGATCGGAACTTCCGATTAGCTTTGTGTGAGTGGTTCGATTAGCGAGCGGAACTACCGGCTCTTTGTGAGTGATACTTCTGATTTGCGGAACTACTGGCTCTGTGTGAGCGGTACTTCCAATTTGCGGAACGACTGGCTTGTGTAGCAGTACATTTTTTCTAGATAGATACCTTCGTGGAGTCTTCTCATCCTCGAGGAAATCAGTAGTTCCGCTTGAGTGGCGCGGTACTTCCAATCATCGTTAGTACCGGGCCTTAGCTGTCGGAACTACCGGATTTGCTGATAACAGCTAGTTTTCTGATCATTGTAGAGGGGAGCAGAAGTACCAGTTGTAAGCCAGCGGTACTTTTGAAAATATTGTTTTCTCAGGGGTTTTGCTTCCAACGGCTAATTTTTGTGGTGTACGTATATATACCTCCTTGTGGCCAGTTGAAGCAGGGCTTGCTGCATTCTCTAATATCTATGCATGTGTTGCACCTTGTGAAAGAGGAGAGAGAATCTAGAGTGCATGTGTTGCATCTAGATGTGGACTTAGTGTCTAACTGAGCTTGTGCATTCGTTGCACGTGGTGAGAGTCAAGTGAGGGGTTTGACTTATTACTCTTAGAGTTTTCCGACTCCTAGACGGTGTTGGAAGCGTTGTGCACGGTGATGTTCTCAAAGAAGGCTGTGAGAAGACCAGGCAAAATGTGAAGGTTGGAGCTCACCTACCCGGAGCGGAAAAGAGCAACCACTAGTGGATTGAGGTGTTCAGCTTAATTCATGGAGTCGGTCCAATTTGTTCGGGCTAACTTCAATGTAGACTAGAGGAGACCGTTTCAATTGTGGTTTATTTTCTTGTGCTTATTTACATTCAAGCAATTTATATTCATAGAATTAAATTGATTACTTGTCATCTTAGAATTGTAAACCTTAACATAGCCTTAGAGTGTTGGTGCACTTAGATGAACTTAATTGATTTAAACTTTATTTGTGCTAAATTAATTTAAGTTAAGCTTACACATTATATACTTGGTTTAGACAAATAGAATTGAAAATAATTGAAAAGAGAATTTTTCAGATCGCCTATTCTCCCCCTCTAGTCGGCTTTCTCGATTTTACAAGTGGTATCAGAGCTTAATCTCTCATTTATTAGGGTTCACCGCCTAGAGAGTAAAAGAATGGCAACTGGTGACATAGTGCACATAGATAAAGCACCTCTATTTGATGGTATCAATTATGATAATTAGAAAATCCGTATGATTTGTTATTTTAAGACCATTAGCCTAAAAATATGGTGGATTGTAGATGTGGGCTTTCTCCTCCAAAGGATCCTTTTGCTAGCTATCTCAGAGGGTGCTTGTAGCGTCCCCTGCAGTTGCTTGTGGTCTAAACTGCACCGCTCCAATCTATATGAAGCAAGGAGGTATGTACTGTTTTTTTAACTAGGGCAGTAGTTCCGTTGATTTCAAGAATGAGAGAAATACAAACACCAACACCCAAAGGAGAGACACCACAGACACCAACACTGGTAGGGAGGTCTGCACTCTGCCTACTGAGATTTGTCTTTTGAGTCGTTGTTGTTTGATTTGTAACAGTGAACTTTTTCCCCTCCTAACTTCTAAAACAAGATCCATTTGTACCAAGACTGGGAGCGTCGGGGCGTCGCGTATTCACCTGGCTGCATCGTGGATCAACAATCCCTGGCTCTGATACCAATTACGAGGAACTTCGGCCGATTAACACACTTAAGCTTACACACGACCGCACACGAAGGTAGATAACACAGAGTAAGAATACAAGAGTTTTGCGCTGTTGGAAAACTGGGCAGCCTTTTCAGTTGTATTAGACTGCTATTTAAAGAAAATCCTTGTCTAGCTCTGGTGGTTAAGCCACTCTTATTATGCGCCACTACCTGTACGATCCCATGGACCCAGGCCATTGCCGCACACGATATTAACAGACAATAAAAAACATGTTCTCATGTAGACTGAGCACGCGTCGAACGACTGCTACAGTGATCTTTTGACCACACCTACTACGACCACTACAGTGGTCTTTCGACCACATTCTCTACGATTGCTGCAGTAATTTACGACCACGATGAGTATGCTGGATTATTCAACAGCCGGCAGGTCTCTTGCAGCCTCATCGCACTGAGCCTCTTCAGCATTCACCTGACGACATCAAGCGACATGCGCGAGAGTGCCGCTGCATCGGCTCCCAGCGACTGGCTCGCGGTGGGGCGGACGCTCCTTCTTCCACCCCGGTGGTACGCCTCCCTCCTTGTCCACGGATGAGAATCTGTTCGCCATCGACCCATCCTGAAGCTTCTTACCGGAGTGGAGGTCAGGTCAGGTCAGTTCAGGTCCATCGCGGTGTGCAAGGCAAGGTATTGGAGTAACGTATGCCAGTGAACCAAAGTTACTACTACCAAAGTCATTAGTTGTCCATTGATACACAACCTGTCTTATGGAGACGAATTCAGCGATGTGTCTAATTGAATTTCGAACTTCGGGATACAGGTGGCGTATTTACACGGTTTCAGGTGATTGATCAAGATGCAACTGAGCCAAAGGTGAAAGTGTTAGCATGCTTGTCCGGTTTTTCTCGTCTGTATTACACGGCGAACATTGGTAAGGCCCGTAGTTTATCTGGATTCTGGAGTTACAACTCATGCAGACAACTAACCTTACACGCAGCGAAAAACATCATAACATGGATCCATGGGCTTAGCCGCGGAATAAACATCGTAACAGCATCTTCCATATGGCGGCGTCCCGGCCTTGGGCCGACCTCCGCCCGGAGCTCCTCTCGTGCATCGCCGACCGCCTCGCTCTGAGATGCTACGTCGCCACCCACGGCGTCCTGTCTCTCCTCATCTCCAATAGCCGTGCCACACCTCATGTCCAGTAGCGAATCCAAAATGAAAATAAAAGGAAAGCTCTACTGTTAAGACTATAGCACAATATAAATATACCAAAACTACATCTACTAGTCTTTTGTCATTGAAATATCAAATTCATACATAAATAAGAAGAGAACAAATTAAAAATATACAATACAATAAATTTAGTACCATACTAATTGATAATGTGCTCCAAATGTTCATAAATATGTGAGTACCGATCTGCAGATAAGAAATATCAAATGTAGTGATATAATATTAAATTGTGAATATCCATAAACATTAAAAATGAAATAAAAACATACCACTAAGTCACTAAATCTGATTACGACACAATTTTACTCACGAGTTTTCATGTCTTGAAAGCGCTGAATGATTCTTTTGTTATCAAGACTTCTAAATATCTCTTGCTCAGTGTAGCACACCATCAAGCCATTAAGCCATTCATCTGATGCCTTGTTGCGCAAATCTGTTTTAATAATCTTCATTGCTGAGAAAATTCTTTTAACTAATACTGTTGCCACTGGAGGATCAATGTGAGCTTGATGAGGCGATACACCAATGGAAAAGTTATATTTTTTTCCGATTTCAACCATCTTTTGAGCAACCTTTGCAAGATCACGACATTCATGAAATTCAATACTTCTTCTAACATTGAGAATGAATGTTTGAAGTTGATTTCTTAACAACAAACAGTTAGCTATAGTGAAATCTGCAGTATAAATTTCAGCAAGGCGAACTAACTTTTGCACATCAAACTTAGAGAAGGAGTTGCTTAGATCAAGACAAGACATGCATACCAATGACTCTGAAGAAATTTCATTGAAACAATGATCCATATCTGCCATAACGGCATCAAGAGCAACATTGAAAATATCGATCCGATAATAGTGAAGGAGAGTAACTTTATGCTTCTAATGTGCAGATTTACCCTTTACTCCGATATAATCATCCATACTTGGCACATCAATCTCATTTGACTCATAAAATTTTTTTACTGTTTTGCAAGCGCGTTTTTATATCCACAATCAAACCCATAGCTTTAATAATATCTTGATCCCTTCTTTGCAAAGAGAGTGATAACTCATGTGTAATGCTTAACAAGTCTATCAAGAAATGCATGATGAACACAACTTCAAAACACTCAATCTTTTGTATCAAACCTGCTGCTCCACCATGACCTGAAGGATATACTGCATCCTTACATATCATCTCTAACACCGCAAGCACTGATTCCCACATTTGGTATATACGAAGTAATGTTTTAAGATGTGAGCCTCATCTTGTATCTCCAGGTCTAGCTAGGCCAGTTGCCTGATTCAAGTCTGTTCCTATTGAAAGCATACACCATTCTCCAATTTCTTCAATAAGACTTCCTGATGCTTTTCCATTAAAGCATCTTTTCTTTTGCAAGATGCACTCATAGTGGTCACTATCAACAGAACATAATTGAAGAAATCAGCAATAGCACCACTACAACTTACGATAGTGACAATCACTAATTGCAATTGGTGAACAAAATAATGAACACAGAAAGCATACAAATTCTCATCTCGTATTAATCTCTGCAAGCCATTAAATTCCCCTCTCATATTTGAAGCTCCATCGTAACCCTGTCCGCGTAGTCTAGAAATAGGTAGATCAACCTTAGCAAGCACACGAACCAAAGCTTCCTTCAATGCAATAGATGTACACAAAGTGACATGCTCAATACCAATAAACCTTTCCATGATCTTCCCTTCTTTATTTACAAATCTACATAGTATGAATTTTACAAAGTTAAAACAAAACCACAATGCACAAATCATAAATAATACGACTAAAAAACATTATATGTACAACTAACCTCACAATCACAGACATCTGCTCATTTAGTGATGAATCACAGGACTCATCAATAAGCACTGCGAAGTTCCTATCTTCAATCTCATCCTTAATCACCTGTATGACCTCCTGTGCACAACATTTCATAAGTTCCTTCTGTATATCTGGACAAAGCATCAAACAATTGCCACCACCCTCAAATTCAAAAGCCTCCTTCACATCTGCATTTTTATCAATGTACCAATCCACCAACTCTCTAAAATTGCCCTTGTTCATGGAAGTAGATGATTCGTCATGTCCACGAAAAACTTCACCTTGCTAAATGAGATATCTTACACAATCTAAAGAAGAAGTCAAACGAATCTTATATGCAATTTTGGACTCCTTACTATAAGTATTTAATTTATGATCTACACTTGCTCTTTGATTCTGGAAGTCTTCACAATCTAGCTTTGCAGTGTTGTGGACCCTAGTAGGTCCACCAATATGTTGATTGAAAGATTCCATAGCACTTCTCCAATTCACATACCCAACTTTTGTGAAGACATCTCTCTCAAAATGAGTGGCGTGTGACGGCTTCTTAAAAAGAAAGCAATAGAAACAAATGGCGGCATTCTTTTCCACACTATATTCTAACTAGTCGAACTTCTTATACCATGATTCTTGAAAGGATATTGAAATTGAACCTTGCATTTTCTTTGGAAAATCATGACCAATTGGTTGAGTTGGACCCTTCAACAAATATGTTCTCCTAACTTAGATCTCTAATCACATTAGGATAATCTTCAATTGGTTTGCGACATGCTGGATTGGCAATAATATCATCTGGATTAAATTCATGCCGAACCATTTTTGCTTCAGTTCTTCTTTTCATGGTTGGAGGGTTACTGCTAGTTGCATTGTTTGAGAAATATTTGTGCAAAGTTCGCTTCTCTATGTTTGTAAATCTAAGAATAATTAAACAACAACCAATCAATAACTGATTGAATAAATTGGCTAATCGGCTAATGCGGTAATACCTAATAGCTACTGTCGAGTATTGATTAAATAATAATTTACATCAGTTAAATAATAACTTGGTGTCTCAGACTCTCAGGTAGTACTTACTCCTAAGTCCTCAGTGCAGTCACGAACTCACGCCGATTGTCGACACGGCGACATGCCTCACACACGGAGCATGAAAACAAAATCATGGGAAGGCGCTGGGCAGTCAGGCACTCCATACTCGGGCTCGGGCAGACGATGTGACGATGGGCAGACAACGGGCCCGCTCTGCCGCTCAGTGCCTCACGCGTCACGCCCTCACTTGAGCACAGCTCGTGAGTTGCTTACCAGTCACCACACGGTCCGCACACCACTTCATTCGGCATTTCTGCAAACGACGAATCCACGAATGGGGAATAGCAGGTGCTCGTCGGCATTGTCACCTCGTTCGCTGACCGCCGTTCCGCTCTGCCGCTCCCGCTCGGCCTTGCCTGCACGGTCGCGCTCGCGCCCGGCCGCCATCGAGTGGCCGACCGCCTACCCCTCGGTGGCTCAGCCCCTCCACGTTGAGCCGCCCTCCGTGTCGGGCCGCTGACTTCCCCTGGCCACGGGCCACCCCCTCCGCGGCTCCACACCGAGTCGTCGACCAGTGACCGCCTCCGGCCCCCCCTTCCCGGCTCCCCCTCCATCGCGCTGGGCTGCGGCTGCTGACTCCACAACTCATGACGCTGTCGCCTTGAGAGGTGAGATTGTGACCTTATCTACTGTTTAGCGTCAGCGCGTCGCATTGGGTTGTGCCTGTTCATCTTCCTCGTGACGACGTGACCTAATCTCATCGCTCATTGTCTTATGGTTTTGGGCCGATTTGCCACCGATTTGGGCGGCTAGGCGCCGCCAAGATGGGCTTAAAGCCACCGACTGGGCCTCAGTGCTAACTCACTGCGGCAGTCTGGCTCTTCTTCATCCTCCGACCTCTCGCCTCCGGTTCTTCACCCTCCGGGCCGGCCGGGTCTTCTTCAACCACGGTGGGAGGAGGGGTCCACCACCGGCATATTTCTCTAATATGGCATCTGTATCCATGTCAGCGTCCACGTCATCCTCAAAACAACTTCTTCCACCATTCAAAATGGAGAGATAGATGATTAGCCGACGACAAGGAAGGTGGTGAAGAGGCCGATAACGAGCTCCACAGGCTGACGCGTTGACGACGAGGAGTCCAAAGATGATGACTAACCACGGTTGCTCGAGGCAATGATGGTGTCACTGGATTTGACAAAGATGACAGTGAGGATGTCGGATCCGACAACAAAGTGAGAGCTCAGGCTGCGACCGGCAACGATGGCTCACCGAAGTGCAGGAGAGCAGTGGGAAGGATGACTCGCGTGAGTGGAGGTGTTTGTCAACTGTGGCGGCGATCATCGGTGAAGTCCAAGGAGAGGAAGTGTGAGATTTTGAGGTGGAGGTGAGACTTGAGGAGGAGAGGAGGGATAAGGGGAAGAGGGAGGCGGTAGTGGCTGAAATATGGAGAATTGCAGTGGTGGCGTGGTGGAGTAGGAAGGCGTCAAAGCTTCTGTGGGTGAAATGGCAATGACCGGAGGAGGGCAGCAAGGTGAGAAGATGAGAGTAAGAGAGAGAATAGAGAGAGGGGTTGACTGATTGGTCCATCTTTTTTATTTAATTAGGAAAGTTCAAGCTGACATATATTGCAACCGACAAGGATTACGAGTCCACGCTAGCATCCATGTGGACACCATGTAGGAAGGCGTCATAGCTTATGTGGTTGAAATGGCAATGACCGGAGGAGGGTGGCAAGGTGAGAAGATGAGAGAGAGAGACACAGAGAGAGGGGTTGGCTGACTGGTCCATCCTTTTTTTATTTTATTGGGAAAGTCCATGCTAGCATCCATGTGGACAACACGTAGGCGGAAAACCACTCTGGATTGGGTCGAGGGGGTAAAGCGAATGGCTTCTTAAGTTTAAGGTCCTGATTCATGCGGTTTCATAGTTCAGGTTAAAAATTGAACTAAGGCCAGAGTTCAAGGTTGTAAATTGGACCTTTTGGCCTGAGCTTGCGAGGCGGTAAAACGGCAAACCATAAGTGGGAAGGAGGGGGTGCTCAATTGCATGTTGGTTACATAGATCTGATCTGATGGGGTGAGTGCATTTGTGGGGAGAAGGTGTGAGGGCACAGAGCATGTCATCACAACCACCAAGTTCTTTTATACGAGTATAATATAAAGATGACTCCATGCTTTGAACATGTAACGTGAGTAGCTGTTATTACTCCATCTGATTCCAACTATAAGTTGTTTTGGATATTAACATGGTTTTTAAGATGATAATTTGACCATCAATTTCTATAAAATATGTTGTTTCAATTAAAAATATATACATTATGAAAGTATATTTCATGATGAATCTAGTATACTAATTTCATATTATCAATCTTAGTAACTATTTATATATTGATGATTAAACCTAAAAAATATATGACTTACATAGATTCTAAAATGATTTTGATTCGAAATTGGAGAACTATACGAGTAACCACTGTTGAAAGATAGACAAGGAACTGGGCAATACAGTCTCAGAAATAGTGACATGTCACCTAACTGTATCCCGTGAGGCATGAGGAGAGATTGCGTACATCTTGTCTTGGATTCGATACCAGGTTAAGCCGTGTATGAGAACAAGCTTGAGGTTGTGAATTCGTCTCGCGCCACACAAAAGTGTATACAAACTGCGCATGTGCAAGGATATGTTCTAATGCGCTGTGTGTACCTCTATTATACTTTATAAAAAAAAAAAAAAGGGGCTTCGCTTGATTCTAGCACCAAGCAAAATTGCAAGGGGGCGTTTGATTCATGGTACCAGATTGGATGGAACGGTCCCACTTAGGACAGCGTGATTCGGTTGATATTACCAAATAGCGTGATACAGTACAGGGGCGGACCTAAAAAATTTAGAATAGGCATTTGAAGTTATAAAAATATTATCCAATAAAAAACATAAAAGTCCACAATAGCGAAAATTAAAGTACAAATGTTCATACTAGGGACAACGTCTTAAATAATATAAAGAAATTAAAAATCACAAATTAACTGGACGATTCTTTGTGCCTTGGAACCGATTGAAAGACTACAATTAGTTGCACTAATATGTAATTCCACTTAGCTCATATTGTCTCTTCTAAAACTACCTATATTTACTATTCACATCAAGATAGTGAAAATCAACTTGAAACTATTAGTTCACACTTGTAAAATACTTGGTATTTGTTCATAGAATCTTAGGTAAGAGGTGGAGAATATGTATTTCAATAATTCATAAGCGATAATTCGTCTGCTGATAAGGATCTTACTTGATAGATTCACAGCAAAGAGCTTAGATGAAGACATGACATGAAGCTTAGTAGTTCATACCTCTGAAATACTTGACATATAGATATAGGCTACTCAGACTTAAAGATGTGGAGAACATGGATTTCAATTCATAAGGTATAACAACTAATTTAAAGATAACTGAGCCAAATCCAGTAATTCACCACATCTAAACAACATGTAAGCACCAAAAGTGAAATGCCAAATCCACATCCATTCAGTCATCCACGGATCTATCACCCACTTAACTTGGAAATACAAAACTACAAACTCTAGGGGCACACAAACAGAGCAGATCTACCATCTACGCATCTAAATTCTACAGCATGGGGGTCGTCGGGTCGGAGAGGATGAACCTGCCCCAATGCTGCAGGCCTGTAGTGCGGCAGTGCCTGCTTGGCCGGTGGTCACTCCGGCCTCCAGCGCTCCTGCTGCCTACGCAGCCTCCAGCCCCCTTGCCACCTACGCCGCCTCCAGAAAACTAGAACTAGGGGCACAGACACCCACCACTACTAGGCGCTAGCCGAGTGCCGAGAGATGGAGAGATGATCAGACGCTAGATGAAGAGAGGAGAGACAGAGTGAGACAAGGTCTCATAATTGGGTATGAATAGGATGATAGTGGGTCTGGGCCAGTGTTGATGGGAGGAGAAAATGGGCCAAAAAAATTTGGAATCAATTTGGGGTTAACTGGGTGTGAACAGAACGAATTTAGCCTAACTACTAGTATACATATGTATTATACCTTATATATCATGGTTTTTTACTAAAAATTTTGGATATTCGTAGGGGTGCAAACGGGTCGGGTTAATCCCGACCGATCCGGCACCGAATCCGATTGGTACCGAATCCGATTGGTACCGAATCCAGAGAAAAAATATGGGTTAGGATATGGTAACAGCAATATCCGTCCAAATCCGATAGTCTTCAAGTTTGATTTCAGGTTAGTGCTACTATTTGACGTTTCATTTTCTTTTGCAATGGTCAAATAAAATCTTCCACATCAGCTATTAAGTAGTAACATCAAGTTCTTGACAGTACGTCCTTCTACTCCATTTGCTGTACTGCATGCATTTCTTACAAACGGGTTAATCCCGACCGATCCGGCACCGAATCCGATTGGTACCAAATCCGGAGAAAAAAATATGGGTTAGGATATGGTAACAACAATATCCGTCCGAATCTGACACGTTTGCACCCCTAGATATTCGATTGAATGCCCATGAATTGGGCTGGGTCTGTCCATGATACAGTATCTATACAGAATATTCCCTTCTAAAATAACTAAATAAAATTATCTGATTTAGAATAGAATGATTCCATCCTACAGACCAAACATGAGAACAATACCTTGCCCTTGCCCTGGACAGGAGGGTTCTATCCCACGAACCAAACGCAGGCTGAGTCTGGCACCCGGGGAGCTACAAATTAATATTTCGTATGGAGTACGGACGGGGAACTATTGTGCAAGTAGGATAAGAGTTAAGGGGCTTTGTTGTAAAACCGATTCCAATATGGAGTTTTGGGCATCCGAGCATAAAATTCTCCGATCCCTTTCGAACCCTAACCAATGTTTTCTGATTCCCCAAATCGACCTCGGCTGATTCCCCCAAATCGACATCTTTCGGATCGAAGGTTGTACAAGGCAACACCATGGCGCCGTTTGGACCTTGGGCCGGCCTCCACACGGAGCTCCTCGTTTCCATCGGCGACGTCTCCTCGCTAAAAGGCTACTCCTGCCTCCGCGGCGCCTGCTCCGCGTGGCGCTCCGCCCTCGCGCCGCCGTTCCCTTCGGTCCTCATCCTCGCCGACGGCCGGGCCTCCGCCTTATCGCTCCCGATGCAGCGCTCGTTCCACCTCTCCACGCTTCACAAGGGCAGCCGTTTTATCGGCTCGAGCAACGGCTGCTTAGCCGTCGCCAGCGATCGGCGGGGAATTGGCATTGTCCTGCTGAATCCCCTCACCAACGTGGAGATCGCTCTCCTTCCCCTCAGGAACGACGGCAAGCCGGTGCCCAAGGTCGTCTTCGCGCCGTACCCCAGGCCCGACGACTACACCGCCGTGGCCATCTGCGACTTCCACAAGCTCGCCTACACCAAGACCCGGGACATGAAGTGGATGATCCTCGACGTCGCCATGGACAGGGACCAGCTCACCGACCTAGCCTATGATACCGAAGGAGGCAAGGTCTACTGCCTCACTGGATGTGGGGACGTGCACGTACTCCACATCCCTCGCGGCCGGCTGCGGAAACCGATAGTCGAGCCCTTGCTGGCCGAGCGTGCCGGCCTCCCGTTCGACCCTGCCGCCGTCTTTGCCTCGCCCTACAACACCGCGTCCAAGCTCACAGGTGCCAAGAACCTGTTCTTCTGTAATGGTAGCATGTACCAGGTGTGGCGGAACACCACTGGTACCACCATCGCTTGGATGTTGCCTGGAGGCAGCCGGTTCAGCATGTCCAAGGACCACATATTCGTTCTGAGGTACGACCCCGAGCGCCGACCGTGCTGGGACGCAGTGAAGGATCTGGGAGGCTACTCTGTGTTCATCGGCAAGAACAACCCGGCAGTGGTGCGAGGGGTGGGCGTGCCGGGGGTGAGGGCCAACTGCGTGTACTGGATCGACGAGCGGTGCAGAGGCGTGCCTATGGTGTTTGACATGGCCACCGGAACCTCTACGCCGTGTGTTCTTCCCTCTGCCAGCAACGTACAGAGTCAGGTATGTAGAACAAGTTGCTGGTACTTCTTCAACGACAACATTACGAGCATCGATGACAATGGAAGGAAACGGCGTATGAGTGGAGATGATTGTGGACAAAACTCGAAGAGGAATGCAGGGCCAAAACATTCATAATATAAGCTAGCTCTGTATTCGCTACATTCCTAAATTATTGTCTACATTCCTAAATTATTGTGCCTTAGGTATGTTCTTTACATTCCTAAATTATGTGTTGTTCCTTAGTTATGTTCTTTACATTCCTAAATTGTTGTGCCTTAGTTTGGATAGTTGATTTGTTCTCTAAGTTTATATCATGTAATCCTGAGTTATTCAGTAAGCATTATTCTGTTCGTCAACAATTTTGGGGAATGAGGTTCAAATTTTAGCTGCAGAATGAAGTCAAGATCCGTAGATGGATTGCTGCCTTGCATTATATCCTTTTGTTTTGTTTGGTTGCTTCAAGATTCATTGGTACAAAGGGTGGTTGGTGATGGGGAACATACAACATGTTGGGAAGATTTTTTTTTATGAGAAAACATACAATCCAACCTGCTGGATTTAAACCAGTGACCTAAGGATTCAATCTGCAAACACTACAGTCCTCCGCTCTACCAACTGAGCTAAGGTCAGTTTTGTAGGTAAATGAGCCTTTGGCATATAAATTTCTCAGATTATGTAATTTGACATTTTTTTTGAGAACACACAAAAAACTCGTGCACATTTCATTAAGTAGAACATATATAATTTGACATTAAGTAAACAAATCACAGTGGCCCCCCACAGAACAGTGGCCAAGGTGTTTTTGGGTGGGTAATGAGCCTTTGGCATTAGATTTAGAGGAATGTTATGGGTGGATAACTCTGGAGTCTGGAGCAGTTGGAACAACTCAAAACCCTGTGTTAGCATATAAATCACACTGGCCAGAGAGATCAAGTGAGATGGATGCTGGAAGGGGATCACAAATTTACTGTGCACTCCTTTAAAAAATAAGAAGTATGGGCTTCCCTTCCAAATATCTCTGGAAAGTTAAAATTCCACTGAAAAATTATATTTCCTTGTAGCATCTTAACTAAATATGTTCTATGCAAGAGAGATTGGAAGGTTAATTAACAATTCCAATTTTGTGGGCAAGAAGAGTCAAGACGTGTGAGCATCTATTTCTCCACTGGCCTGTGGCTCGTTACTCGAGGAATGTAGTTTGTCATGGTCTAAACTGCACCGCTCCAATCTATATGAAGCACATGTTTGGAGAATGAGTATTGTGGCTGTATGCTGGACGGTTTGGATGTGTTGGTAGTTTGTTAATGCAGGTTAGGGAGGTCTGTACTGTTTTTTTAACCAGGGCAGTAGTTCTGTTCATTTCAAGAATAAGAGAAATACAAACACCAGCACCCAAAGGAGAGACACCAACACTGGTAGGGAGGTCTGCACTCTGCCTGCTGAGATTTGTCTTTTGAGTTGCTGTTGTCTGATTTGTAACAGTGAACTTCTGTCCCCTCCTAGCTTCTAAAACAAGATCCATTTGTACCTTGTGTTGTCCATTGATCGTAGCAAGCAATCAGTAATATAGCCTTAACGGATGTACCATGTACGGCACAACCTGCTCTACAACTACAAGCGCAATCGATGCAAGAAAAAAGAGGGTGCTCTGACATGTTCTATTTAACAGCATTTTCAGTGGATGCGACAGACTGCAGCAGCCATTCGACTTCATCCATGGCCGGCAGGTCTCTTGCAGCCTCATCGCACTGAGCCTCTTCAGCATTCACCTGACGCAATCAAGCGACATGCGCGAGATTGCCGCTGCATCGGCTCCCAGCGACTGGCTTGCGGTGGGGCAGACGCTCTTTCTTCCACCCCGGTGGTACGCCTCCCTCCCCGTCCACGGATGAGAATCTGTTCGCCATCGTGGACCTTCTTACCGGAGTGGAGGTCAGGTCAGGTCAGTTCAGGTCCATCGCGGTGTGCAAGGCAAGGTATTGGAGTAACGTATGCCAGTGAACCAAAGTTACTACTACCAAAGTCATTACTTGTCCATTGATACACAACCTGTCTTATGGAGACGAATTCAGCGATGTGTCTAATTGAATTTCGAACTTCGGGATACAGGTGGCGTATTTACACGGCTTCAGGTGATTGATCAAGATGCAACTGAGCCAAAGGAGAAAGTGTTAGCATGCTTGTCCGGTTTTTCTCGTCTGTATTACACGGCGAACATTGGTAAGGCCCGTAGTTTATCTGGATTCTGGAGTTACAACTCATGCAGACAACTAACCTTACACGCAGCGAAAAACATCGTAACATGGATCCATGGGCTTAGCCGCGGAATAAACATCGTAACAGCATCTTCCATATGGCGGCGTCCCGGCCTTGGGCCAACCTCCGCCCGGAGCTCCTCTCGTGCATCGCCGACCACCTCGCTCTGAGATGCTACGTCGCCACCCACGGCGTCGCGTTTCTCCTCATCTCCAACAGCCGTGCCGCACCTCACATCCAGTAGCGAATCCAGAATGAAAATAAAAGGGAAGCTCTACTGTTAAGTTATATTTTTTTTCCCAATTTCAATCATCTTTTGAGCAACCTTTGCAAGATCACGGCATTCATGAAATTCAACACTTATTCTAACATTGAGAATGAATGTTTGAAGTTGATTTCTTAACAACAAACAGTTAGCTATGGTGAAATCTGCTGTATAAATTTCAGCAAGGCGAACTAGCTTTTGCACATCAAACTTAGAGAAGGAGTTGCTTGGATCAAGACAAGACATGCATACCAATAACTCTGAAGAAACTTTATTGAAACAATGATCCATCTCTGCCATAATGGCATCAAGAGCAACATTAAAAATATCGATCCGATAATAGTGAAGGAGAGTAACTTTATGCTTCTGATGTGCAGATTTATCCTTTACTCCGATATAATCATCCATACTTGGCACATCAATCTCATTTTACTCATAAAATTTTTTAACTATATTGAACAATGACTCCCACCCATTATCCCTCATGTCTTGCAAGCGTGTTTTCACATCCACAATCAAACCCATAGCCTTAATAATATCTTGATCCCTTCTTTGCAAAGAGAGTGATAACTCATGTGTAATGCTTAACAAGTCTATCAAGAAATGCATGATGAATACAAATTCAAAACTCTCAATCTTTTGTATCAAACCTGCTGCTCCACCATGACCTGAAGGATATACTGCATCTTTACATATCATCTCTAACACCGCAAGCACTGATTGCCACATTTGGTATATACGAAGTAATGTTTTAAGATGTGAGCCTCATCTTGTATCTCTAGGTCTAGCTAGGCCAGTTGCCTGATTCAAGCCTGTTCCTATTGAAAGCATTCCATTCTCCAATTTCTTCAATAAGACTTCCTGATGCTTTTCCATTAAAGCATCTTTTCTTTTGCAAGATGCACTCACAGTGGTTACTATCAAGAGAATATAGTTGAAGAAATCAGCAATAGCACCACTACAACTTACGACAGTGACAATCACTAATTGCAATTGGTGGGCGAAACAATGAACATAGAAAGCATACAGATTCTCATCTCGTATTAATCTCTGCAAGCCATTAAATTCCCCTATCATATTTGAAGCTCCATCATAACCCTGTCCGCGTAGCCTAGAAATAGGTAGATCAACCTTAGCAAGCACACGAACCAAAGCTTCCTTCAATGCAATAGATGTACACAAAGTGACATGCTCAATACCAATAAACCTTTCCATGATCTTCCCTTCTTTATTTACAAATCTACATAGTATGAATTTTACAAAGTTAAAACAAAACCACAATTCACAAATCATAAATGATACGACTAAAAAACATTATATGTACAACTAACCTCACAATCACAGACATCTGCTCATTTAGTGATGAATCACGAGACTCATCAATAAGCACTGCGAAGTTCCTATCTTCAATCTCATCCTTAATCACCTGTATGACCTCCTGTGCACAACATTTCATAAGTTCCTTTTGTATATCTGGACAAAGCATCAAACAATTGCCACCACCCTCAAATTCAAAAGCCTCCTTCACATCTGCATTTTTATCAATGTACCAATCCACCAACTCTCTAAAATTGCCCTTGTTCATGGAAGTAGATGATTCGTCATGTCCACGAAAAACTTCACCTTGCTGAATGAGATATCTTACACAATCTAAAGAAGAAGTCAAACGAATCTTATATGCAATTTTGGACTCCTTACTATAAGTATTTAATTTATGATCTACACTTGCTCTTTGATTCTGAAAGTCTTCACAATCTAGCTTTGCAGTGTTGTGGACACTAGTAGGTCCACCAACATGTTGATTGAAAGATTCCATAGCAATTCTCCAATTCACATACCCAACTTTTGTGAAGACATCCCTCCCAAAATGAGTGGGGTGTGACGGCTTCTTAAAAAGAAAGCAATAGAAACAAAAGGCGGCATTCTTTTCCACACTATATTCTAACCAGTCGAACTTCTTATACCATGATTCTTGAAAGGATATTGAAATTGAACCTTGCATTTTCTTTGGAAAATCATGACCAATTGGTTGAGTTGGACCCTTCAACAAATATGCTCTCCTAACTTGATCTCTAATCACATTACGATAATCTTCAATTGGTTTGTGACATGCTTGATCGGCAATAATATCATCTAGATTAAATTCATGCCGAACCATTTTTACTTCAGTTCTTCTTTTTATGGTTGGAGGGTTACTGCTAGTTGCATTGTTTGAGAAATATTTGTGCAAAGTTCGCTTCTCCATCTTTGTAAATCTAAGAATAATTAAACAACAACCAGTCAATAACTGATTGAATAAATTGGCTAATCGGCTAATGCGGTAATACCTAATAGCTACTATCGAGTATTGATTAAATAATAATTTACATCGGTTAAATAATAACTTGGTGTCTCAGACTCTCAGGTAGTACTTACTCCTAAGTCCTCAGTGCAGTCACGCACTCACGCCGATTGTCGACACGGCGACATGCCTCACGCACGGAGCATGAAAACAAAATCATGGGAAGGCACCGGGCAGCCAGGCACTACACACTCAGGCTCGGGCAGACGATGTGATGATGGGCAGACAACGGGCCCTCTCTGCCACTCAGTGCCTCACGTGTCACGCCCTCACTTGAGCACAGCTCGTGAGTTGCTTACCAGTCACCACACGGTCCGCTCACCACTTCATTCGGCATTTCTACAAACGGCGAATCCGCGAATGGGGAATAGCGGGCGCTCATCGGCGTTGTCACCTCGTTCACTGACCGCCATTCCGCTCCGCCGCTCCCGCCTTGCTTGCGCAGTCGCGCTCGTGCCCGGCCGCCATCGAGTGGCCGACCGCCTCCCCCTCGGCGGCTCAGCCCCTCCACTCCGCCCTTTGCCTCCACGTTGAGCCGCCCTCCGTGTCGGGCCGCTGACTGCCCCTGGCCACGGGCCACCCCCTCCGCGGCTCCACGCCGAGTCACCGACCAGCGACCGCCTCCGGCCTCCCCCTTCCCAGCTCCCCCTCCACCGCGCTGGGCTGCGGCTGCTGACTCCGCGACTCATGACGCTGTCACCTTGAGAGGTGAGACCGTGACCTTATCTACTGTTTAGCGTCGGCGCGTCGCATTGGGTTGTGCCTGTTCATCTTCCTTGTGACGACGTGACTTAATCTACTGTTCTGCTGTCTTATGGTTTTGGGCCAGTATTTGCCACTGATTTGGGCCGGCTAGGGCGCTGCCGCACTGGGCTTGAAGCCACCGACTGGGCCTCAGTGCTAACTCAGTCCGGCTCTTCTTCATCCTTCGACCTCTTGCCTCCGGTTCTTCACCCTCCGGGCCGGCCGGGTCTTCTTCAACCACGGTGGGAGGAGGGGGTGCTCGAGCACCCATCACCGCTCGTCGGCTGCACACGCACGCCGCCTCGCCATGGCCGTGCATGCCATGCGCCTCACGTCACCGCCGCCGCACCGACGGCCAGGCTCGCGCCAACGGCCACCACCATCGCCGCTCGTCGGCCGCACATGCGCGCCGCCTCGCCATGGCTGTGCATGCGCTGCGCCTCATGTCGCCGCCGCCGCCGCCGGCGAGCTCGCGCCATCGCCGCCGCCGCCGCACCGCGCGGCTTGGCTCGCGCTGTCGGCCGTCACTCGTCGGCTGCACACGCGCGCCGCCGCCATGGCCATGCGTGCGCGAGCGCCACGCCGCCACCGCCGCCCGCCGCGCCGCCCGCTCTCCGTGCCGCCACCGCCGGCGAGCCATGGCGGCTGCAAGCACGCGGGTGCATGCACGTGCGGATACAGATTTTTTTATCGGATACGGATACGAATACAGTAAGCCTAGTATCTGTCGAATACGGATACGGATAATCCGGATAGTGGCTGATTTTTAACAAAAAATGGTATATGAAACACATTGGAGTAGCCACCAGCCCTAGTGCCTAAGGTTATATTTCAAAATATGGAACACATTGGAGTATTGGACCAACCTATAATGCAAACATTGAAGATTCTGCAGATCTTGTGAATATTATAGAATATATGAAGAATTAGGCTTGTAAATTGGCAATACGAATTGTTGCTACTTATGTAGTTATGTTATGATCGACTATTGGGTATATTTCCATTGTGGATGAAAAGACTATGCTTGTTTAGATTTCATGAATGTTTTGACAAGATGAACTATTTACGTATTTTCATTAATTTTGGATATATAGTTTAAGGGGTTTTCATGTTCCGATAAATAGTCGTAACCGTATTCGTTTCGATTCGTATTCGATCCGTATCAATATTCGATATTATTCGTATTTGTATTCGTATTTGAGTTATCCGTATTCGTATCTGTATCCGAAAAAAATATGAAAACAAATATGGTAGAGGTATTATTCGTCCGTATCCGATCCATTTTCACCCCTGGCTACAGGTGGCGTATTTACACGGTTTCAGGTGATTGATCAAGATGCAACTGAGCCAAAGGTGAAAGTGTTAGCATGCTTGTCCGGTTTTTCTCGTCTGAAATACACGGCGAACACTAGTAAGACCCGTAGTTTATCTGGATTCTGGAGTTACAACTCATGCGGACAACTAACCTTACATGAATACAGCGAAAAACATCGTAACAACATCTCAAAATTGAATCCCTCTCAAAACCCTCCAGTAAACTCTTCTGAATCCAGCACAGCATCTTCCATATGGCGGCGTCCCAGCCTTGGGCCGACCTCCGCCCGGAGCTCCTCTCGTGCATCGCCGACCGCCTCGCTCTGAGATGCTGCATCAACACCGCTGTGGTAAGATAAGTTTAGAACTTGGAAGGGAATGCAAGGGAACTGAGCATGTACGAGACTATCTTGCAACTTGATGAGGCTACATGGCATAAAGGGGCAGATATGGCAGCGGTGGATTCAGGCAGAATCAATGGGATTAGCGCAAGTATGGCGTGTTCCCAAATGAGAGGATTCAATTTTTGTAGACAGGAGGGGCGGAGAAGATGCCTAGGAGGCTAGTGTCGATAGCGGCTGAAAAGTCCCCAAATTTCAAACCAGAAAATTTCCTGAATTTTTGTGGATTTTTGTTTGAATTTCTGGAAACTTCCCTTTTTGGAAAGTCGCCCGAAATCCCGCCTTCCCTTTTTGGCCGGGCGCCTCCTTTCTTCGCTGGCGCCCTCCCCATTCCCGCTTTCCCCATCTCTTCGGCGCCTCCCTCAGCTCCCTCTCCGCTGGCGCCTCTGCCCTTCCCTGCCTTCTCTCGCTCCCGGGCGCCTCTCCCCGCCCCTCTCCGCTAGCGCCTCCGCACCGCCTCTCTGCGCCCCGGATTCCCCCTGCTCGCGTCACCCCGACAGCCCCGGTCCGAAGCCGACCGCACCCCTGCGCACGCGTCACCTCGCTCCTGCCCTGGTCCCGCCTGCCAGTGGCCGCCACCTCTCCTCCCCGCGCGCGGACGCGCCTCCGCCCATGTCGCCGCTCACCTGCCCCCTGCTCCTGTCACTAGGGGTGAAAACGGATCGGATTCGGACGGATATTACTGTTACCATATCCTAACCCATATGTTTTCTCCGGATTCGGTATCAATCGGATTCGGTACCAATCGGATTCGGTGTTGGATCGGTCGGGATTAACCCAATTCGTTTGCACCCCTACTTGTTTGTAAGGAATGCATACAGTGCAGTAAATGCAGTAGGATGCACCGACTTGATGTTACTATTTAATAGCTGATGTAGAAGATTTTATTTTACCATTACAAAAGAAAATGAAACGTCAAATAGTAGCACTAACCTGAAATCATACTTGAAGACGTATCGGATTCGGACGGATATTCGGATTCGGACGGATATTGCTGTTACCATATCCTAACCCATATTTTTTCTCCGGATTCGGTACTAGTCGGATTCGGTACCAATCGGATTCGGTGCCGGATCGGTCGGGATTAACCCGACCCGTTTTCACCCCTACCTGTCACTCGCATTAACACCTGGCAATGCCCTGTCACGCCCATCTCGCAGAGGCGACGCGCTACCAGCTCGCCCCATATCTCTTTTGACTTCCGCGGCCGCGCCCGTTGCCTTCTCCCCGAAGGATCATCTCCTCTCCCTCGGATTCCCCCTCCATCCGCCAAGTATAAAACCGCCCCTCGGCTCCCATCGCTCCTCCTTTGCTTCCCGAGCCCCTCCACCGCCCCCAAACGCTTCCTGCCACTCCAGGGAAGCTCCACGCGCAGCCGATTGAGGTCTCTTTGCCCGAAGCTCCACCGCCATCTTCCCCTGCGCCGGCAACCCCGTAACCCGGTTCTCCCTCTTCCTCCCTCCATTTTTCAATTGCATTCGCATAGAACATCTTCCATCATCCCTAAACCCGTTGCCGTCCTCCCTTGACCAGGTGAAGCACCGAGGTGACCCGGCGACGAAGCTCCCTCCCGGCCGCCGCACCCTCTCCGCGGCCAGCCTACTTCGGAGCCTCCCCGCCGAAACCAACATCGCCATTGTGAGCCTCTGGTTCCCCAGATGGTGTAATTGCAGCCGATTTGACCCAATCGGCCCCGGCGACCTCCTTCATCGCCGGAGACCGAACCTCCCCCTCTTCCTCTCCCGTCTGCCCCTTTGGTCTCCCCGGTCCCCAAGTGCCCAAATGGGTTCCCCGTGTTCCGCTCCACCCAATGGTACCCTTGGTTGCCGCCGACGAGCCCCCTGGCGCCCAGGCCGCCGTCGCCACCGTAGCTCTACCCCCAGGAGCACTGTAGCGGCTGGAGGAGGAAGAAGCCCCTCCCCCGCGACGTGGCTCTTTCCCCTCCGTCCGATTTCCCCGTTGCCGTCTAACTCGGACCGTCGGATGACCGCCCTCCTCGACCGTCTGATCCTCTTAGACACCGCCTCCCGCATCCGTTGGATCCTCCCGTACCGTTTCGCCCGCCTCCCTTGCGTCGCTACCGTTCGATCTTCCCTCACCTCATCCCAACCGCTCGCCCCGCCACCATCCTGGCCACCCACCTAGGCCACGCGTTCCCCATCCGGACCACGAAGCCGTGCAAGGGATGGGCCGTGCCCTCGGCCTGTTCCACCGCGTGCGCGCGCGCACGCCCAAGCCGTCTGGGCCGCTTGGGCCACGCGGGTTAAACGGCCGAGCAGGCCGCCTCCTCGCCCGGGCCGCACAATAACCGGGCTGGCATATCACTATTCACCCCGATTTTCCCGATTTATTGATTTCTAAAATCCCAGAAAATCCAAATAAATCCTAGAAAATCACAGAAAATCCCAAAAATTCCTAAATTTCACCACTTTGCTCCAAATATTATCCTGGACCCATTTTGGCCTCCACTTCCACAGATTCATCCCAGATAAATTCGTAAAATTCCAATTTGAAGGATTTATGCATTTTACTCCTTTTTGATTAGCTTATTTTCCCTTGCTTGATTAGTCTTAAGCTGGACTTATTTATTTTTGTGTGTTTGTGCTAGTTTCGGAGTTCCTGGAAATTCAAGTGCAGTCGTAGGATCCAGGAGCTTCTACGTTCAAGCTAGCCAGTTCGTCCAAATTGCTGGCAAGTCCCAAATCCTTTGATCATGTTGTATCCCATGCCATTTAATTATGTTGTTATGTTATTTGCATTATGCTAGTTGTGAAATGTTAGTTCGAAAATAAAATAAAATATTTAGAATGACTTGTTGTGTAGATAAACCTACCACCGACAAATACCATGTTAAACTTGCAGCCATGCCTTTGTAACCCTAGAAATAATTATCTGTTAATCTAGATAACTGTAGGTTATTATTATCATGCAAAGTGTTACACTAATAAGGTTGTGGCTGTGGGCCAATAGAATTTCGAAAACCCGACTCTAAAGTAGGGTGGTATGGGACACCATATCTTAGAGCGGAGAGTGCCGGCGTGCACAAGGTAGGGTAAGGGTTGGGGAAGAGCCGCGAGACGGTCTTCGCCCATCTTTTACCCTAAGGTTGAAGGTAGGGTAAGGGTGTTGTGGGAAACCGCGAGACGGTCTACGCCCACCGCTTACCCTTGGTTGGGTCGCGGGCCTGGCGAGGTTGCGGACCACGTGAAAACATAAGGACTGAAACCCTTACGCTGAGCAAATGTCATAGTGATCGCTCAACCACAGGAGTTGACTTGTCAACACTGGTCTAGTAGCTACTCAACTCGATTGAAACTCTACAGGTGTGGAGGAGGAGGAGGATTAGCAGTGAGGTTAGGCAGGCCGTACTGCGGGTGCCTAACAACGGTAGAGTTCACTCAAAGCGGACGTTTGTTTTCTCTGTTTGCGGGTGTGTGTGTGTGAGCCAGACTCGAGTGGATTCTACCGGGTAGAGCCTATATAAAGAATTGAGCAGTGAAACGACTTAGCTTCCTTAACTTTGTCGTGGGAGTTAAGGGATCCTGTGGGTAAAGCTGAGCAAACTCTGCAGAGTTAAATAAATGGTATTCGAATACGCCGTGCTCCCGGTTATTGGGGCTGTGTCACTTGGGTGATTCCATCAGCGAAGCTTAAGTAGTTTTGTACATGTCTTAACTTGATTAGTTGGTTAATTGAATTTTCATGAAAAACCCCTGAGATCTTAAGGAGTAGTTTTGGGTCCGTTTTATAAAAAGGTTTGCAAATAAAACTGCATCCACTCAAAGTTAATAAACCAAATATACCCCCTTCCTTTGTTAATCTGTGCATGTAGTAAGTTAGAGTCCCTTTGGAACTTGCTGAGCCGGTTGTTTGGCTCACGGCTTGCTTAATCCACTCTTTAGAGAATCAAGACAAAGGTGAAGGTTTCCCCGTCGAGGACGTCCCGGAGGATTGCTTCTTCGACGAGGACCCGTGGCTTTAGGTCTTGGCCGCGCTCAAGCGGATTCTGGAGTTTTTGTGATGTAAGTATACTTTGGGCTTGCACGCCCTGCCGTCGAAAAATGGATGTTAAACTTTATGTAAAATATTTGCTGGATCTTTGTTGTAAGCATGCAATGGTATACTCTTGCGCGACACTCCATAACTGTTCATGCGTGAATAGTTGCAGAATGCCGTGTCCGTACGCGCCCCTGGAAACGGGGGCGTTACAGCGGCCAGGGAGGCGAGGAGAATAATGGCGGTGGCATTTTATAGTTGATGGGGTAGCTAGATGTGTTGGGAGTTAGTATCAATGCATGAAGGCGCACCTTGTGACATGGTATGTTTGGCAAGCAGATGGCGGAGGCGGCAGATCGTCGGAGGCAGAGACAAGGGTGGCTATGTGACTCAACTCCGACGGCGCTCTGGTGTTCTTTGATGAAGAAGATGACGTTTCCCGTGGCAGTTGCAGGCAGCAATGGTGGTCTTGCTGGGCTTAAAGAAGGCGGCAGGCCTTGGAGTGGTGTGTGTGAGCTGTCGTCATCGTTGGCTTGCTGCTCACTCGTCTCCTCCATGCCGGCTGAAACCTCGCTCAGCTGCTGCTGCGGTGGCTTGGTCTAGGCTGGCCCGTGGCCCATGAGAGGTATAAAGTAGGTGAAGAAGCGAAGAAGGAGGCTTTAGGGGTAGTAGCATCATTTTTGAAAATTTCTCTCTTCAAATTGGATGTTAACATTGGCCACGGATGGAAAAGCTAATGGCAATAGCATTCTCCAAAATTTTTTGTCTTTTGCGATGGTATTTGTAAGCTTGGTCTCTTTGCAATGGTATTTTACAACTCACAAACAATTGCAGTGGCACTGAACAAATTTAGTCTAAATTATTTTGCCTCTAGTTTGAATAGTCCATTTTTTCTTTAAGTTTACAGGCAACATATCATATGGATTCACCCTTCGGTTTTGCCATTGACTGCTGATTTCTTACCAATTGTAGCATGTCAAAAATATCTAGTGATAAAGTCCCAAGTAATACCAATGAGACTCCAACAATCCTTACTAAATCTGCAATAAAAAACAGATGTTGCCAATCTTCTTGAGCTTTTGGAGAACAATGTGCGCAAATTTCATTTTCTACAAAGAACTGCTTTCATCAGGAATCTGGTTTTTAATTTGCCATTCAATAAAGTCCACAAAAAGACCCAAAGCTTTACCCCGCTCCAACGAGCTTCTACTTCTGGCTTCTAACTTTTTAAATTCATCTATTTTGGCCTTTTGGGATTTTTTTTTGCCTTTTCTTTTTTCAATTATTCCTTTGCATTCTCTGTGATGATATAACTTTTTCCATTTTTTGATTTTTTAAATTTAATTACACAGTAAAAGCTAACATCAACTACAGTGTATTTTTAACTGCTACAGTATCCAAAAAAAAAGCGAGAAGCCAGGGCTTCTAAGTCCTTTTGAGCACTACCTTAGCATACACTCATTTTAACCAAACCCACAAGAAGGGAGAGATCTCATCAGCTCCTGATAATAATATATAGGGATTGTCTATGCCACGATGGACTGTTTCCTTGCCCCAAATCAGTCGATTTGATCCAAAGCCTGTCCTCCTCCCCCCATCACAACACTACTTCATCCCTACCACAGGCTGTCCACATGGGGGTTTTCACCTTCTAGGGAGGGGAAAGGGAAGTTGTTTTCCGGATAAGGGAAGTAGGGACTGGAGCATGGAGCATGGAGCGAGAGGACCTTCTAGGGAGCATGGAGCTCCGCGGGGCCTCGGCGCCCCCGCGCTGGATTCGCCTCGTACGAAGTCTTCGGCTCCCGCCCGAAGTCTTCAGCTCGAAGGTCCTCTCGCTCGCCTCGGATGGAGCTCCGCGGGGCCTCGGCGCCCTCGCGCTGGACTTGCCTCGCACGAAGTCTTCGGCCCCCGCCCGAAGTCTTCGGCTCGAACAAGAAGCCGCCGCGCCGGTCTCCGCGCTGCCGGACACTCGTCTCCGGCTGAAGAAGGTGGACCTCGTCCTCCGCCCGCTTCAGCGACAACGCGAAGACGTGCTCCCACTGCGGCTGCTTTGTGTGGAGCATCTCCGGTCTGCATGGCCACCGTCGACTGCGAAGAGATCGTCCGCGACACTGACCGCAACGCCTGGCGCCCGCCTGGACCTGCACCCGCCTCTCCGTTGGCTCCGCGCTTCGCCGCGATGCAACGTCGCCTCGGCATGGGTCTCCGCCACTGCCAACGTGCTTCGTCGCCAGGCCTCCGCCGGCTCCGCGTCTTGCACCTCCGCGTCCTACACCTCCGCGTAGGGCTTCGCAACGGGTCCGCCTCCATGTCGGCCGCGCGGTCTCCGACTTCAAGTCCCGCGTCGAGGCCTTCACGCCACCACCTGCTCCGAGCTCCTCCCAGAATACCAGCGCTAGCATCAACCCCGCGCAGGAGATGGCCACCTTGGCGAGGACCTCGGGCTCCGCGTCACCTCCGTGTGCCCGGCTCCGCGCCGGACGTCGCGTCCGCAAGCCGGACCTCGCCTCCGCAAATTGGACTTCGCCAAGCCTCGACCTCGGCTTCGCAGACCTCGCCATGCGAAGCGTCGGCCTTTGCTGAGCGCTGCAACTGTTAGCCCAAGAAAAAAAACAAGCAAATAAACAGCCTTAACAAAACTCTGATAACTCAACGCAAAAGATACACTGGGAGGACTGCAACTCCTTCTGTTATTCTTCTCCCCTGGACTCCCTAATACTCACGCATACGCTACAGAGAAGACAGACAGCATGTTCTTTTTCTCACTTGACTGGCCTCTCTTTTTTCCATGCACAGGAGCTCACAGAGAAGGCTAATGTCACTACGATGAATAATAACTCGGGAATACAATGCTTCCAGGAACTGAGATTCAGTTGAAAGCAAACAACACATTACATGGTTATTTAAAGTTTACGAAGTGCTGACCAAGTCCTTAACTGTACTACTGATTTCCCGCCGCAACTGACTTGATCCAAACTTCCTGGGAATGTGGATCTGGACTCCTTCAGTCTGACCGAGTGCACCCGAAGAACCTCCAGGGAACTGCATTGCCGAAACTTCCGCCAACCTCTTGTGCTGTGCCCAGCCTTCAGTCTTCCGACAAAACTCAGTTTCCTGGCAACGGCTTGATTATTTCCAACAATCTCCCCCCTAATCAAGACTTTGCTATGCCAAATCTTTCACTCCTATTACATGTAACTCATGACTGATGACCCGGCCATCCTGGCTACTTGCCATCGGTAATTATTTTCTGCACCTGTTATCTAGGATCAATCCGCAAGTTCAAGTGGCTCCCCGCTACTCCGGACTCTCCGGTTCTCCTGCACCTAGAATAACTCCGTGCGATACTACTTGGTACAATCTCAGGCACACCACCTGTTGCACCATACACACATGCAAATATACTAAAGCAAAAAAAAACTAAGTCTAGACTCAATTATTTGCTAACATTCCTTCTACTCTAGACTCAACTAAAGTAAAGCTGATTCATCTTTCTGTGCACACATGAGGTTCACCTGATCCCCACGGTCACGCTTTGGCTTGCGGCACTCAGATGCATAGTGCCCGTAGTCACTGCAGTTGAAACACTTGATGTGGCTCTTGTCTCGCTTCGTCTTGGAATCGTGACCACCGCCTTGTCTTGATGATCGAGCTTCCCACTGGGCTTTCGTGAGAAGGAGATGCTCTTCATCCCCATTGCTGCGATGACGGTGCTGGGTGCGCTCCTCATACGCCTTGAGGGAGCCAACGACCTCCTCAAGAGCTATGTTGTTGACATCGCCAAAATACTCAATCGTTGTCGCAATATGGATGAACTTGTCAGAGACGGCTCGCAGCAACCTCTTGATGACGTTCTTCTCTTCTATCTTCTCTCCAAGTGCCTGCATCTGGCCAACAAGTAATGTTACCGTCGCTGCGAAACCGTCCACCGATTCCGTATTGCCCATGCTAAGATTTTCAAACTCCCAGCGTAGCGTCTGGATCTTCGCTTCCTTGGCTCGATCAGCCCCCATGTGCATGGTGCGGAGAGCTGTCCACACCTCCAAGGCAGTGTTCTTGGCTGCAACCTGCATGAGCGTCACATCGCTCAACGCCTAGGAGATGATAGCCATGGCCTTTTCTTCTTTCTTCTCATCAACAGCAGCATCCCCCGTGGGCTCAATTGCTTCCCACACGCCTTGCCCCTTCATGAGGAATCTCATCCTCGTTGCCCAAGTTGTGTAGTTCGTCTTGTTCAGTACCGGGTACTGGAGAGACATCCCCCTCTCCTTGGTTGCTGCCGGCGCCGCCTCAACGATCGACATCTTCTCAAGCCGCAAGTACTTGGGCATACACCGCTCAAGAACTCAACCTCGACTCTGATACCAAATGTTAGCCCAAGAAAAAAAACAAGCAAATAAACAGCCTTAACAAAACTCTGATAACTCAACGCAAAAGATACACTGGGAGGACTGCAACTCCTTCTGTTATTCTTCTCCCCGACTCCCTAATACTCACGCATACGCTACAGAGAGAAGACAGACGACATGTTCTTTTTCTCACTTGATAGCCTCTCTTTTTCCATGCACAGAGCTCACAGAGAAGGCTAATGTCACTACGATGAATAATAACTCGGGAATACAATGCTTCCAGAACCGAGATTCAGTTGAAAGCAAACAACACATTACATGGTTATTTAAAGTTTACGAAGTCTTGACCAAGTCCTTAATCGTACTACGATTTCCCGCCGCAATCGACTTGATCCAAACTTCACGGAATGTGGATCTGGACTCCTTCGATCGGCCGAGTGCACCAAGAACCTCGAGGAACCGCATTGCGAAACTTCCGCCAACCTCTTGTGCTGTGCCCAGCCTTCAGTCTTCCGACAAAACTCAGTTTCCTGGCAACGGCTTGATTATTTCCAACAGCAACTCGACCGTCGCGCTTCGGCCGCGGCGCCTGCAAGCCTCCGCACGGGCGAAGACCAGCAGCGTTCAATGGAAGCTGTCCTGTGGCGAAGAGCAAGTATCAGGGGACGTCTTCATCATACATGGCCTCCGCCGTCAGACTTCGCGACGGTGAACTTCGCTCTGGCCCTGCGACGGTTTCACCGGCCCCTGCGTGGCGAGGCCTCGGGAGAAGGCCACGCCCGTCGGCGTTGTCCCGGCGAGGTCTGCGCTTCGCCTTGGCTCCACACGTAGCCCCAGATGGCATCACGACGCCGGCCTCAGCGACACTTTGCCTCGGCTCCGAGAAGTCCTCGACGGCCCTCGCTTTGGCTTCGTGTTGCCTTCCCGGCATACCAGGAATGGGACGTGCCGGCGCATGCATAAGGAAGCGCGGAGTGCAAGTAGGCTCACTACATCACATGCATGGCCCATGCATGTGCCTGGGGCATGCGCTTCATCTTCACGACGTCAAGCCAAGCGTCACACGCAGCCACAACTAGAGCAGTTGAGAAGGCGTCGGCCCTACATCTCACGATGAGGCCTCCGCTAGCTTCGAGCAGCCAGGGTCTCCGCACCTACGGAGTATACTCCGCGTCGTCACCGTCTAACCCGGTACGCACTGCATATGACTACATGTGAGGTTTCAATAGTCCTCGCTGCATTTCTTAGATGCATGGCATTAAGAAGCAGATTGGTCATCATATCATTTATCGCGGGTGCAGTTCCATTCTGAGAGCATTTGATTTGGCCGTGCTTGCTTCTCCAGTTTTGACCTGTTTTGGGCTACCGTAGTATTTCATGCCCCTCCGGTACTGCATTCCGGAGCGTTTTGCCGTCGCAAGTCTTCGGCCTTTTCTCTGATGCCCCGGTTTTGGTCCTAGTTTTTTATTTTAAATCGCACGACGGCCTGGCACCTCGGCGTAGTCTACGGACTCTAAATAAGACGTAGCATTGAGCTTGCCTCCGCACGCACCAGTCTACGGACTTTAAATAAGACGCAACGGGGGGACGCCTCCGCGCGCACTCTACGGAGTATAAATAAGACGTAGCGTCGAGGTACGCCTCCGCACGCACCAGTCTATGGACTTTAAATAAGACGTAGCGTCGAGGTTCGCCTCCGCACGCGCGAGTCTACGGACTATAAATTAAGACGTAGCGTCGAGGTACGCCTCCGCACGCACCAGTCTACGGACTATAAATAAGACGTAGCGTCGAGGTCCGCCTCCGCACGCGCGAGTCTACGGACTATAAATTAAGACGTAGCGTCGAGGTCCGCCTCCGCACGCACCAGTCCACGGACTCTAAAAAAGACGCAGCGTCGAGGTCCGCCTCCGCACGCACTCTACGGAGTATAAATAAGACGCGGATGTTGTCCCTGCGCACTCTACTGAGTATAAACAAGACGCGGATGTCCCGCGCACGTGTGGGCGTCGCTCCCGCACGTACTCTCCGGAGTTTAAATAAGACGTGGATGTTGTTCCCACGCACTCTACGGAGTATAAAAATTGCGACCGGCCGAGACACAAGGGAGTGCCTCGCTTTAAGCGGCGCACCACTTGGATATCGCGCACTCGTGCATGTTGCACCAGGGAGTGCACCGTGACTTTTTCAAAGGTCCCTACCTCAGCGTGCGTAGCGCCCCTCGGCCTACGCCGCAAGCGCCCGCTCTGCGCGGGCACCGCTTTCGAGGTAGGGGAACGGCGGCGCCTCCCTACCTCGGCGTCGTGGCGCCCTCGGCCTCGCCGCAGCGCCGCTCTGCGCGGGCGCGCTTTCGAGGTAGGGGACGGCGGCGACGCCTCCCTACCTCGGCGTCGTGGCGCCCTCGGCCTACGCCGCGCGCCGCTTCTGCGCGGCACCGCTTTTCGAGGTAGGGAACGGCGGCGACGCCCAACCTCGGCGTGCGTAGCGCCCTCGGCCCTACGCCGCAGCGCCCGCTCTTCGCGGGCACCCTTTTTGGAGGTAGGGGAACGGCGGCGACGCCTCCCTACCTCAGCGTGCGTAGCGCCCTCGGCCTACGCCGCAAGCGCCCGATCTTCGCGGGCACCCTTTTACAAAGGCAAGGGAACGGCGGCGACGCCCCCTACCTCAGTGTGTGTAGCGCCCACGGCCTACGCCGCAAGCGCCCGCTCTGCGCGAGCACCATTTTTCGAGGTAGGGGAACGGCGGCGACGCCTCCCTACCTCAGCGTGCGTAGCGCCCTCGGCCTACGCCGCAAGCGCCCGCTCTTCGCGGGCACCATTTTTGGAGGTAGGGGAACGGCGGCGACGCCTCCCTACCTCAGCGTGCGTAGCGCCCTCGGCCTACGCCGCAAGCGCCCGCTCTTCGCGGGCACCCTTTGGAGGTAGGGGAACGGCGGCGACGCCTCCCTACCTCAGCGTGCGTAGCGCCTCGACCCTACGCCGCAAGCGCCCGCTCTGCGCGGGCACCATTTTTCGAGGTAGGGGAACGGCGGCGACGCCTCCCTACCTCAGCGTGCGTCGCGGCCTTGGCCTACGCCGCAAGCGCCCGCTCTGCGCGGGCACCGTTTTTCGAGGTATAGGAACGGCGGCGACGCCTCCCTACCTCAGCGTGCGTAGCGCCCTCGGCCTACGCCGCAAGCGCCCGCTCTTCGCGGGTACCCTTTTTGGATGTAGGGGAACGGCGGCGACGCCTCCCTACCTCAGCGTGCGTGGCGCCCTCGGCCTACGCCGCAGCGCCGCTCTGCGCGGCACCGCTGAGGTAGGGGCGGCGGCGACGCCTCCTACCTCGGCGTGCGTAGCGCCCTCGGCCTCGCCGCAGCGCCGCTCTGCGCGGGCACCGCTTCGAGGTATGGGAACGGCGGCGCGCCTCCCTACCTCGGCGTGCGTAGCGCCCTCGGCCACGCCGCGCGCCGCTCTTCGCGGGCACCCTTTGAGGTAGGGGAACGGCGGCGACGCCTCCTACCTCGGCGTGCGTCGCGCCCTCGGCCTCGCCGCGCGCCCTCTTCGGGCACTCTTTGAAGGTAGGGAACGGCGGTCTCGCCTCCTTGCCTCGCGTGCGTAGCGCCCTCGGCCTACGCCGCATGCGCCGCTCTGCGTGGGCACTTTTGAGTAGGGAACGTCTTGGCGCTCGGCGACACGCCTTGGCGCTCGACTCCGCCGTCGCCTCGTAGGCATCGCCTCGGCGGGGCGGCACGTCTTCGACGCCGGCGACACGTCTTGGCGCCCGACTCCGCCGTCGCCTCGTAGGCATCGCCTCGGCGGGCGGCACGTCTTCGGCGCTCGGCGACACGTCTTGGCGCGCGACTCGCCGTCCGCCTCGTAGGCATCGCCTCGGCGGGACGGCACGTCTTCGGCGCTCGACGACACGTCTTCGGTGCACGACTCCGCCGTCCGCCTCGTAGGCATCGCCTCGGCGGGACGGCACGTCTTCGCGCGCTCGACGACACGTCTTCGGCGCTCGACTCCGTCGTCCGCCTCGTAGGCATCGCCTCGGCGGGACGGCACATCTTCGGCGCTCGGTGGCACGTCTTTGGCGCTCGACTCCGCCGTCCGCCTCGTAGGCATCGCCTCGGCGGGACGGCACGTCTTCGGCGCTCGACGGCACATCTTTGGCGCGCGACTCCGCCGTCCGCCTCGTAGGCATCGCCTCGGCGGGACGGCACGTCGTTGGCACTCGACTACGCCGTCCGCCTCGTAGGCGTCGCCTCGGCAGGACGGCACGGCTTCGGCGCTCGACCACGCCTTCGGCGCTTCACGGATTTCTTCATAGGCATTGCCTCTAGGGTCCCTCTTTCTCTGTTTAGCCCGTAGCTACAACAATATTGATTTTATCATAGAAGCTAAAAATGGTGTTCGTTGCCTTTTTGTTTCTGCTACTTGAAAATTTTTCCGCACCACTTATTTTAAATTGTAGTTTAATGTAGTACAAGCATTTTTCTGAATTTGTAGCCGTGAAGTTTATCTTTGTAAAATTGTAAGTGTCCTCTTATATATACAATGCTATGGGTAACCTACTCGATTTTTTGTGATGTTGTAATGGTGGATTCTAATCTCAATGGAAATAGAATGTGTTGCTGTGTTTGTTACTGTATTTGCTTGTTTTCAGATGATATAGTTAACATTTCTTGAGGCTAGCCAAAAAATAAAAAAAGTTTTAGGTATACAGTGAACTATCACAAATGGTTTTGTGGTATAAACCGTCTGTGAAGAATTATCATAGACGGCTCGAACTAGAAACCGTCTGTGATGGGAAAGTATCACAGACGGTTCTATATACCAACTGTCTGTGATACTCACACATCACAGACAGTTGGTAGTTAGAACCTCTATGATGTGTGAGTATCACAGACGGTTGGTAGTTAGAACCATCTATGATAGTGTTTTTCACTAACAGTTCTAGTTATAAACCATCTGTGATGAATTTATCACAGACGGCTCATAAACCGTCTGTGATAACTTCTGATTATCACTAACACATAATTTTAGACAGTTCAAAAACCGCCTGTGGTGATGGTTTTGAACCGTCTGTGGTGACCCTTTTATAGTAGTGCATGGCTCTGCTTAGATCTGGGAGAGGGGAAGGGGTAGCCGAACAATCGCAGTCATCACGGTGGGCTTTTGTGGCTGCCCCATCACTTAGACCTGGGAGAGAGGGAGAGGGGAAGGGCGCTCACGGTTACTGTCGTCGTGGTGGACTTCGCGGCCATCACCACTCAAATCCGGGAGAGAGGGAGAGGCCATGCAGGCCATGGCTACCGCCGACCGACCAATAGGAGAGCGAGAGAGTGAGCTGAGAGAGAGTGAGTTGGGTGGTGCAGCCTGCGAGTGTGTGGTAGTGCCACGAGGGAGAGAGAGAGATTGCGAGGGAGAGAGAACCGGTGGCAAGCCGATAATCTAGGGGCGGTGGGTGGCCTCCTCGCATGGTCCGGCTATACTCCTCCAGATTCTCATCGATGGTCGGCGTCCGCTCCTCGTCTGCGATGCCATCCATAGTGAAGGGCTAACGGCGGTGGCGTCCACGGCTCCACGTGTCCAACAGGATCGGGCCTAGGCCAGCACGACACGATGATGTCCTGTCATGCCCTAGGCCGTGCTTGGGCCTCATCGAAGGTGAGTCGTGCCAAGACGACACAGCCCAATGTGGCTAGAAGCCCGCAAGGGCCCATGCCATGCAGGCATGGCACAACCCAACTCCTAGTACTCGCGAGGGTGAGGCGGAGGAGGCGATGGTGCAGTGTTGCGAGGTGAAGTGGAGAAGATAGGAACAAAACCCAATCGACATGTGGGAATTAGGTTGGTTAGGCCATGTGGAGCATTGATGGGCCTATGGAGCAGAGGAGTGGGCCAACGTAGCCTGGGGGTTGCTATATGCCGCTCGAGCGGCAAGTGACACTGTGCCACCCACTTTGGGGTGTGGGCCACACAATGTGGAAATGAAAAGCCCACCACACCCGTGTGTTTAGGAGTAGCCAACTAAAAGCGTCCACATCAGCCCACGTAGTTCGAGACACATTTCTTTTTCTGGAAATCTAAATGGTTATATCTTTTAAACCAAGTGTCCATTTCGTGATCCGTTTAAACAACCATCATGCTCCTTACGATGATATCATCAAAACTAGACCCCACTTACATATATTTAGATTTAGTAAAATATTATCATTAGATGTATGTTCCATTAGACAAAAAAACTTTTTTATGCATTACTTCCCAATGTTTTATTGATTCATGGGCGATGTTGTAGCACATAGCTTTTTGAATTGGATATGAGGGAATGAATTGGGTGGCTGTGATGTTCCAATAGGTAAAATAAAATATTTTACGTATTTGGTTTCAATTTTTCAATATTCTAATAATTCATCGATGATTTTCCACACATTAAGTTCTAGGTGAAATGAACCAATGTTTCGCATATTTGGTTTCAATGTTCCAACAGTTCATCGACGAGTTCCAATAGTTTATTGATGATGTTCTAGGCATTAAGTTCTAAGAGAAAATGAGCCAATGTTCCATGCGTTTGGTTTTAATGTTCCAATAGTTTGTCAATGGTGTTCAAACATTTCATCGATAATGTTCAGAGAAAATAAAAAAAAATATGTGTAGAACAAATCAAATGTGTTCATAGAACAATTCAAAAAATCAATGAAATAATTAAAAAAACTATTAGCAAAATGAATGAAAAAAATATTAGTAGAACAAATCAAAGACAAATAGTTGAAAGATATAAAAAATATTAAAGAAAACAATGGTGGAAAAATGGCAAAAGAAAAAACCCTACCACAACATCTGAAAAATGGATACAACAAGATGAAAAAGAAAGAATAAGAAAGAAATGAGAAATGCAACTATACAACAAGATAAAAAGAAATTAAGAAATAAATGAGAAATTCAACTCGATGAACACAAAAATAGCAAAGAAAAAAAATAAGAAAGGGAAAAAAGAAAAACAATGAGCCAGTATTGGCTCGAGCGCATCTAGCGTTTGGCTTCTAGCCTCAAGCACGTGGGCCAAGCAACGAAAGCAACAGTAGCCGCGTGCGTTGTATTTGCGATTGGGCCATTGGCTGTAGTGGGCGACAGAGTACTCGCGGCGCATAGGATTTTCGTAGCCTGGGTGGGTACAGTGGTCGTCAGAAGGTGAAGTGTCTTGGAACAGGCATAAAACCCACGCGCAAAACACTAGAGAAAGTCCACACGGACATGGGCTAAAACCAGCTGCAAGTGACCGAGCTGTGACACGCACTGTAACACTCCCGTTTCCGGGAGTATTATAAAACTCTCGCAGCTGCTCAGGACTGTTCAACTGCGAGTACGTCCAATGAATGTATAACATTGCTAGCACAAACTTAAGAGCAAAAGCGAATTTTATTACAATATAAAGGCGAAAGCCAAGTATCACAGTAGGGTCAACTGCCCTTAGTTACATTACAACAAAAACTGCCACAGGCATGCCTGAGTGGAGAACGACCCTAATTCCACGCTTCCTCAACCTCGTACAGAATCATCTCTTCGTCTTCTCTCGCTTCCTCAAAGTTAGGTGTTTCTGTTTATGTTTTTAGCAAGCATGAGTACTACCACTTGTACTCAACAAGTCACACGGAGCTTAATAATAATTTCATGTATGGTATATCAAGTAAAAGGGGAGTAAAGTCTATTATTTTATGTGGATGCAGTTTTAGTTGGAACCATTTCAAAACCTTTAAAATGCACTTCATTAAAGAAAAAGGGGGTTTGCAAACTTGATTATCAATATTCAACCTTTCCAAATCATTATCAAAACTACTTATGCCTCATTACTGGATTCACCCATTAAACACAGTTTCGTTAACCGGAAGCACGGCGTATTCGAATACCATTTGTCATGACTTTGCAAAGCTGCCTTGCTTTACCCACAAGATCCCTTAACTCCGGCCAGAGAGTTAAGACAACAAGGATGTTCACTACTCAATTCTTTGTATAGACTCCGCCCAGTAGGTGTTTAATCTCGACAAGCCCGGATGACCCCACGGATCTCGTCCGACTTATCGCAGTCCTACAGTTGTATGGTTAACCACCTCCCATACGGACTCACCCTCTGTCTCCCCCTTTCCAGTTGCAGAGGTTCAATTGAAGTTGAGCAGCTACTAAGCCAGGTTTGACGAAATCAAGTTTGACTTTGTCAACGCTTGTGGTTGGGCGATTACTATGTCCTTTACTCAGCACAAGGGTCTAGTCCTTACATGTTAACTAAGGCATCAACCACGCACAAACCCAAATTCAGTACACCCTGTACTGCCACCAATCCACAACCCGCCTCCACCCTAGGATAAGGTCCTCGGATCCATCTCTGCGATCCTCATTTATCCTATTTCCAACTTTCCAAAACTCTAGACTAACACTAAACCTTAACAGTATAAAGATTCAATGTGATCCTAAACTACTATGTTATTAATAATCTTTATTTTATGTTACTAGGTCTTGTCAAGGTGAATGTGGCCATCAAGTTAAACTGGGCTTTTCGGGTGGTAGGACATAACTAGTACCATGTCATTCTAAGCATTGATTGTACATAAAATAACAGTGCGCAAATAACATAATGAAAATACAGTAAATAAATAACGTAGGGAATGTAGGATCAACATGTTCAAAAATATGTGTGACTTGCCTTGCGGATCTACTATTTCAATTAATTCGTATTCTTTGGTGGGCCGGGTCTGGACTTGAGCTTTTCCCTCCTGCTCTTGCGAAATCTTGACTTCGGAAACTAACGCAAAACAAGCGAAATAAATCAATTCCATGCCCGAAGGAATGAGCCAGGAATAAAGAAAATGAAAGAATAAAGAAAATCCGAAAAACTCCATTAAGTTGGGCTTTTGGGCTTGTAGGAGGGCTATATGGGAAAATGGGCCTTGGATTTGGGTTGGCGGGCTCGAAACGAATCTGGGGAGTATAAACTTGTATTTTTGGGTTTGGACCGGATACTGTTCATGCGGCTCGGTTGCACTGTTCCTCGGGCTCGGGTCAGACTCAGCGAGCGGACTCAGCCGGACCGCGTCGCCTCGGGTGCGATCGGACGGAACGGGCGCGGGCGAGCGGCTCGGTCTGACCGTGTCGGTGCGGCTTGGTCGGCGCGTCCGCGGCGGCGGGTCCGGCGCGGCGGTGCGGCGAGCCGACTGGCCGAGCCAAGTCGAGGCGACTCGGTCGAGGGGAACAGTGCGCGTGCGCACTATTCTTCTTCTTCATCCGGCTCCCGCGCGCGCTAGGAACAGGGGACAGGGCGGTGGTTGGCGGCGGAGCTAGGGTGAAGTGCGACGCCATTGGCTGGTATGGATGGGTTCGTGGAGGGATGGCGGTTCCATTTTGGGTGGTTGGGGGGCCGACGGAGGCGGCAATTGCCGGCGGCGAGGTCGTCTCTCCCACGGCCACTTTTAAAAGTTGAAGCGACCGGGCGGTTTCTAGGGCAATTGGGCGGGTCCTTGGGCATCCTTGGGATGAAGGGAAGGTCATAGGGGGTTTGGCCGAAGCTCGGGAGGCTTGGGTTGGGCCGGCCACGGTGGAGGTGGGCGGCGGTGAAGTGGTGAACGGCGCCGGGGAAGGAGAGGGATTGGGAGGCTAGGGCAAGACTTGGGGGAGCTTTTGGGAGGCTTGAGGGTGCCACTGGAGAAGGGAATTGGAAAAAAGAGGGCCGGGGATGGGAAATTGAGTTAGGGCTTGAAAATTGGGCCTTTTTCAATTACCGACTATGGGGCGGCGGTGAGGGCTTTAGAGGCGCTTGATTTGCTTCAGGAGGACGTGAGGTTCATGTGGAGGGTAGGGGTTGCTTAAATAGACGAGGGAAAGGCGGTTTGGTGCGGAGAGGCGGTGGAGAACCATGGCGGCGGTGGTTTCTGGGGGGAAATGGATTGGCTCGGGGCTTTCCAGTGGGCGCAGCTGGCCTGGGGCGGTGCAGAGCGGCGGTCAAAGACGTCAGGTCGGCTGTGAGAGGGAGTCGCGAGAAGGAGCAGAGGTAAGAGCGTGCGAACGGGCGGCAGTGCTGCCACGCGAATCGGTCATACCGGGGACGATCAGGGCGGGGCAGGCGAGGCGTACGGCTCCCTAACAGGTGGGGCTGGGCTGGCATGAGCTCGAAGCTGCGGGAGGGATCAAGGCGGCTTGGCAACGAAGATATCGGGAGCGGCGGCAAAAATCAACGGCGACGGCGAGATTTTGTCGGACAACAATAGTGTCGGTGATCACCTCCGTCCAGGCAGCAATGGCAGGGATTAGGGGTTAATTTGCACTGAGATTCGTGCAAATTAGGGCTATGGAGGAGGAGAGCAAAGGAGAAACGAGAATTCAAATCAAATTTTGATTTTGACAAAATTTTTGGTTTGTTTCACGCACCTCGGGGCATCAAGGATCCTCTCAACTCGGCGCCTTCGCTCACCTGCCTTCGCTCACCTAGGCCGCGGTGGAAAGGAGCGGGCCGAGGACGAGGCAACTCCCTCTCTATCGAACGCCCCTCCCGCCCGTCCGACGCTACGCTCACGGCAGCCGCAACGATCGTGGCGTGGTTGGTGAATCGTCGCCGCCGCCGCGTGGAAAAACCGAAGTCGTGGGCGCACACCGTTGTGGCCTGGCCGTTAAGTCGTTACACGTCCTCGGCTTTTCATGCCAAAACGGACGACGGTGTCGGTCCGGCAGGTCAGGTTGCAAGGAGACACAACCGCTTGCCGCCGTTGGTGCTGGACCATTCCGCAAATTTAGAGCATCGGATGGGCTTGTTCGTAAGATGCTCCAGGCAATTGCCCTCAGTCCTCAAACCCTAGATGGCCTAGCCTGACACCGGATCCGTCCATTGCCATGTCGCCGTTCCGGCGCTGGGCGAACATGCCGCCGGACCTGCTCTGCCGCATCGGCGACGGCCTCAACCTCAAGTGCTACACCAGCGCACGGGGCGCCTGCACGGTGTGGTGCTACGCGCTCGTGCCGGCATCCCCGTCACTCCTCGTCGTCGCCGACGACGCCAGGTGCTACCCCTCCACCGCCTCCCTCCCCACGCGCCACTCCTTCGACCTCACGGCAATCCTCTTCGGTGGCCGATGTGTCGGCTCCAGCAACGGTTGGCTCGCCCTCTCCGTTGGCCTCTTCGGCGGGCAGAGCGTCTTCGTCGTCTTCAACCCCATCACCGCCACCGAGATCGTCCTGCCGCCGCTGATCTACGAGAGCAAGTGGGTCTCCAAGGTCGTCTGATCTACTAGAGTTTTTTTGGAACGCATCTACTAGAGGTTATTCAGCTCTCGCAACTTCGAAATGTCTTTTGGGTAGTTTTCTTTTTTGGACCTAACAGGTTTTGGGTAGTTACGGCCATAGACTGTAGGGAACGGGGAGGGGGAAATTGAGGAGGCGATGGAAGGGATGCTAAAAATTTTGAACTTTGAGCTAAAATTTTTGAGGTACTGACTCAACCGTTCGTTTGTTTGAGGTAGTCAGGTTAGATCGCTCTGCCATGTCCGGGCCTCAACGATCCTGGCTGTTTACTCGACTGAACCGTTGCGATCCTGCCACACGGACCCAGGAAAATTGTGTGTTTCATTGTTTCTTGCATGCTCGCTCATGGCTAGAGCTTCCCGCCTCCCCTTCTGTTCCTCATTTCTCCCCTTCATGCTCACGAGGTGAGGCGAGGTTTTGCTCCTCTCATCTCCGTTTCGAAACGGCCCCGGTGACTGTGAGTCCCCGCCTCCCCCAACGGCGCCACCCTCCATTGTAGGTATGGCTCCAAGACTCCAACCATCTCCTCCTCCACTGGCTTCTCCTATGATTTCTCGATCGTTTGGTTCACAAGTGGTCTCCTCCCCCACTGGCTTCTCCTATGATTTCTTAGTCATTTGGTTCACAAGTGGGGCTGTGATTGATCAATTCGCGTTGTGTTTCAACTCAAATTTTTAGACATTTTTCTTTTTTTCGGGTTGAATTCGTGACGAAATACAATGGGTGGGGAAGGGGTGTAGCTAGAAGGGCGCCGCTGGCCGCGGGTTGCGGGGTGGCTATGGTTGCAGCTGCTGCTACTCGTTGAGATGCCGCGGGACAGTGCTTGCGGTTGTCGATGGTCTCTGGGATGTCACAGTTTACAGCTCGTGGTGGTCGACGGGGCTAGCTCTTCATCATATTGGAAATGAGGGGCTAGCTCTATGTGTCTGGCAAGGAGTGCTCACTTTCATGGAAATACACCTAACCAATATACAGATACATATCTTGCACTAGGATGAATGAACATACGTGCACAATATTCAGCTGAGTACATATGTTGAGGCTAACAGATGGGTTTTTCCGAGCTCTGAACATGGCACTCCATAAATAGGCCCATTGACACACCTGATCAAGCTCTTGCAGGGGCTACTGTTGTTGCATATGTCGATCCTTGCTGGGTGCTGATCAAGCAAAGGGGCGGCTGGGTCATACTCAGAGTCAGATCTATCGTTTGGTAGGGCTTGGGGTGAATTAGAGCCCTCATTCACATATACTAAAACAATTTTTACCAGTACACATATATTTTGAACCATTTAAGCTTATAGAATTTTCAATTTCAAATGAATTAATAGTTTGTAACTTTTATTTATATTTAACCATTCACATATTCTAAAGTATGAAGATGATATGGTTACACCCATAGATAGAATATTATCATAGTATTACAATTTTACGATTTTTAGTGATCTACTATGACATCAGTTACACCCATAGATAGGATCTTATCATAGTATCACAAGTTTACAATTTTTAGTAAACTACTATGACATTAAAAGTATTATATGTAATGTTAAATAACAACAAATAAAAGTGGAAAGTTTCTTAATTTTCCGCTCCCTACCCACTTCCTCCACCTTTATTTATAGGATGAGTAGAGTGAATAGAAAAAATATAACTAAAGTGTATAAAATATAAACGAACATTCCATAGATATTCTCTTTGCATTATAGGAAGTAGATATTTTCACTAATAATAATATCGATTCAACGAACACCGCAAACATCCTAAAGTGATCATAAAAAAGTTGAAAGTGATTGTAGATCAAAGAAATAACATGCATAGTTCTTGATTGCTTCATTGATAACCATTCCGTGCGTTAGGACGTAATAAATGAATAGATTGACGCTATTGCCTTGAGGCTAAGAGCATCTCCAAGAGAGACTCAATATTTTGTCCTCTAAAATCTCATATTGGGAGTCTTCCTAAAAAAATTGTCCTCTAAATCTTTCCCCTCCTTCAGCAGCTCCTCTAAACTTGGATCCCTAAAATTACTATCTAGGCACTCTATATTTGATGATAATCCACCTCAATTTTAGAGTACCAAAATTATTGGGTGTGTTTTAGAGTATCTGTTGGAGCTTGTTTTTAGCTTTTATACCTAATATTTTAAGATAGGGGGTGAGAAAGAGCATCTCTTGGAGATGCTCTAAGGCTAAAAAAACAATTAAGGCTCTATTTTCTTAATTGCTCGTTGGTGGTAATGCTACTCGTACAATTACATTCTAGTACTGTTCCCTTCGTCCCATAATATAAGTACAAGCTTAGACCAAAGAGGCACTAAATCTAATAAAAAAATTCTCCTTCAGTTCTTTTTTATTTGATGTCTTTTATTTTTCACGGTCTTCAAGATGTGATTTTGATTACTACTTTTTATAACTTTACATCAATTTGTGTTAATAAAATTATCATATTATGAAAGTATTTTTAATGATAAATCTAATAATATAACTTTTATATATCTAATCTAGATAGTTTTAAACCTAGAAATTTTAACGGTATTGATTCTAGGACGTCAGGTAAAAAAGAACGGAGAGAGTAATATTATTGGACTACATATACCCCTATTAAAATTACTACACTTTTATTTCCTAAATTGACTTTTATTACAAGACAAAAATACCTAAAAGAATGTACTTATATTATGGGTTGAATATAGTAATAAATAACTTAGGTCTCAACTACTATATGCACATATCTTTTACATGCTCACAATGTTGGGCCCCTATTGATGCCGGGCCTAGGCAGGCGCCCTTATTGCCCTGCCCCAAGGCTGGCTCTCGTCGTACTAGATTTAGGGCTAGGTTCTTCAGCAAGGA